>SJYA01003125.1:1086783-1249422 GCA_006410615.1 Neotragus moschatus
TTAGCAGCAGCAGCAAGCCCATTTTACTGTTCTTCTTTGCAATGTCTCTGAATACAGGGATTACTTTTGTAATAATAGCACAGATTTATACAAAATAAATCTGCTTGGAATGCCTCTTGATCATGATTTATTCAGAATCACTTTGCTATAGTTGGAAAAGCCAATAGGCCTGCTCAGGAATTTGTGTTTATTCTTCATTTGGGAGAAACCCAAAATGCCTGCTTAGTCTTGTCCAATTATTTAAGAAATTCTCCTCTAACTCCCATTAGGCCACTTTGGGAGTAGAACTGGGTAATTATATCCTAATCCAAACTGTATATAAATTTTTTAATTAACTTTTTTATTAGGTTATAGTTGATTTACAATGTTGTGTTAGTTTCTGCTGTACAGCAAAGTGAGTCAGTTATACATATACATAGAGCTGCTTCTTTTTTAGATTCTTTTCCCATGTAAGTCGTTACAGAGTATTGAATAGAGTTCCCTGTGCTATTAAGTAGGTATTTATTAGTTATCTATTCTATATATATAGTAGTGTGTATATGTCAGTCCCATGAACTGTATATAAACTGATGAGATTAGAGTATTCCTATATATACTATGTCTATCAAACTCACTTTTTTCTTACTCTCTTTTCAGGTTGGTTTTATGACTGGACCCAGACTTATGACATTGCATTTTATTTTAGTGGCCTCTGCGTCCTGCTGGGAGGTCTTATTCTGCTGCTGGCAGCCTTGCCTTGCAAAAAGCAACTCCCCAAGCCATCTCCGACAACCTTTTTATACAAAGTTCCCTCTAATTCCTCTAACGTTTAGAGGAATATTGGAAGGCGCTAAAGACTTTTCACACAGAGAAATTTCACTGTGCCTGATCTGAATGATTTTTTTTAACATATCCTTTATGTACTGTATACATAGACTCGATCTCCTATATTTTTTCTTTTTTCCTCCATTTTTCCAAATAGTTGGACTACTCTGTTTTACTATTTGTTATTCATGAGTTCTGGACATTGTGAACATTTTGGCCAGCCTCAGAAGGCTTTCTCTGTGTAAAGAAATATCATTTCTCTGCCGACTCCATTAGTTCCTTTGCGGGGCAGCCAGAGGAGACTCTGGCTATTTTAAAACTGATGCAAGCAGCGTGATGAGTTAGGTGTGAAGGCCGCCAGGGACTAAAACACTCTCTTCTCTCTGTTCGCCTCACTAGGACATAGAAGACTTCGAGCCAGTCAGGAAACGAAAGTGGTTCCTAAAACAGCGTTAAGAATTGCCGTGGCACAAACTGGTCATTTTTTAAAAACATGATTTTTAAATTACCATCCCCCATTTTCATGATTCTGTTTACCTTGATGAAGCGCCCGCATGTTTGGTGCCCACCCAGGACATGTCCTTTCAATTCCTAAGGTGTCTGCTGAGATCCAGGCAGTCTCCAAACAAAGGGGTGGTCACCATAGCCTTTCTTCCTGGTTGGTCGCTGGAACCTCCCTCACTTTTGTCAGCAGCCACTCAGTGACGTTTCCCAAGAAGTGCTGACTTTACCTGTTTCCAAATTGGAAATGCACATTTAAAGCATTCCATTCCAGCAAATGGGAAACATCCATTTGCTTCGGGCACAGTGGGGATGAATGGCCAGTCTTTGCATATCTTCTCAGCGAGGCATTTATTTGCAACTATCAGATTTTACTGCTATCCGATTTTAATTCAAGGGCAGAACTAAAAAGTATGTGCGTGGTGAGTGTGCGTGCATGTGAGCATTGTGCTCTGTGTCTGTGCGCTCTATGGAAAGGGAAAGGGGCAATAAGATATTGGTACCCTTACCCAACTTTATTCAATTGTAAGAAAAATATTCTAGGAACAAAGTAAACATTTAATAAATTGACTTTTTTCTAAAGAAATGTTTTTTTAAACTTTGCTACGCAACAGAGTCTTCTATAGATTCTTTTAAAAATGTAGTTGTCTGAGTACCACTGGTAGAGATTTTAATTATGTACATCTAGGCTGTGGGCTAAGCATCTACATTTTTAATGAACTCTTCAAGTGATCCTGAGAGCACAGCCTGACTTGAGAATGACTGTTATAAGACTGGCAATAAACATTTTTTTCTCTTAAAAAAATAAAACCAGTAAACCATTGAAGTTAGGGTTTTTTAATGAACAGCCAAGTTTGGTTCTTTAAATAGGAGGCACTTTGCCCATTGTGCCAAAATTGTCTTTTCATTTCTTTTGAAATAGGTAAGGTTATTTTATACGTCTATGTTGCCTTTCTTCGAAGGCGCCTGAAGCACTTTATAAGCTTGAATCCCCACAAAACCTCAGTGAGGTCAGCAAATAGTGCTTTTCTAGGCAGGAAACCTGGAGTTGTGGGGAACTTCATACCTGAGTGAATCCTACTCAGTAACCCAATCGTGGGGCTCCAAAGCGCCTTGGACTTCTGCTCCATATTCCGACTTCTGGAAAGTTTTTTGTACCTCATTCTTTAGTCACTGTCAGGGTAGTAAGTAAAATAAGCAACATTCAAAAAAAAAATTAACTGAAATGTTTTTGTGATAAAAGTTCTTTTTTGCCAATATCATGTTCAGGAAATCCTATAACCTTTATTTTTTTAAACTTTTATGCCATCCCCACATTCATCAACGTTGCTATCTGTCCAAATGCGTCTTCACTGTGTCTACTAATATCATCCAATGCGTGCATTATCCATTGTCTTGGGAATAAATTTTAAGTTACAATAAAATTTTTTTAGTTTGTTTTTCATCAGTGTCGTTGCTTTTTCTCTTCTTAGCCGCCATACCCCCAGCACTGAATTACACTCACACTTGAATGTAAAAATGCGAATTATCTAATTTCACTTCAGATCCAGAATCTGGTGATTTAGACATTAGCATATTCAAAATCACTTCATGGCTAATAAATGAGGAAAAAGTTCAAACAGTGGCAGACTTTATTTTCGTGAGCTCCCAAATCACTGTGGGCAGTGACTGCAGCCATGAGATTAAAAGATGCTTGCTCATTGGAAGAAAAGCTATGACAAACCTAAACAGTGTATTAAAAAGCAGAGAGGTCACTTTGCCAAAAATGGTCCATATAGTCAAAGCATGATTTTTCCAGTAGTCATGTACAGATGTGAGAGTTGGGCCATAAAGAAAGGTGAGTGCTGAAGAATTGATGCTTTTGAACTATGGTTCTGGAGAAGACTCTTGAGAGTCCCTTGGACTGCATGAAGATCAAACTAGTCAATCCTAAAGGACATCAACCCTGAATAGTCATTGATGCTGAAGCTGAAGCTCCAACACTTTGGCCACTTGATGGGAAGAGCTGACTCATTGCAAAAGCTCCTGATGCTGGGGAAGATTGAGGGCCGGTACAGAAGGGGATACAGAGGATGAGATGGTTGGATGGCATCACTGACTCAGTGGATATGAGTTTGAGCAAACTCCAGGAGTAGTAAAGGTCAAGGAAGCCTGGTGTGCTGCAGTCCCTGGGGTCGCAAAGAGTTGAACATGACTTAGCAACTGAACAACAACATTATTTTCACCACTAGTTTCCAAAAAAACTAAAATGTCATTCCCACAGAATCCTTTTGAGGAAAGGGGGATGGACTCCCCTTTGGAATTCTTAATATTGATCTTGCTAATCCTTAATGCAATTCTTGGTATGTTCCAAGCACATTGTGTTATTCATCCCTCATAATAGCCCTGTGACATGGGGATTCTGACCTTCTTTGTATGGTATAAAACATAGTTGTCATGGTACAAACGATGTACAGAAGTCATTTCCAAAAGCAAAATGAGAAATATTTCTAGCAAGCCCTTTGATTTCTAACATGGCTAGGATAATAGGGCCTAGCTGGGAAGATTGCTGCAAAGCCAGTCCTGCAGTGAGTAGACAAATCATATTTATGAAGACAATTATTCATGACTTGTCTATTTCCCTAGTATTTAAAAATACCATTTAATAAAACTTTATTGATTAGAATATGATCTTTCTTTTGTGACTTGGAAGATATTTCCTGACATTTCAAGTGCCTAGGGTTGTTTTAGGNGCAAAGCCAGTCCTGCAGTGAGTAGACAAATCATATTTATGAAGACAATTATTCATGACTTGTCTATTTCCCTAGTATTTAAAAATACCATTTAATAAAACTTTATTGATTAGAATATGATCTTTCTTTTGTGACTTGGAAGATATTTCCTGACATTTCAAGTGCCTAGGGTTGTTTTAGGAAATGTATGAAATAAGAAAGTTTGTTAGGGACCCTCTTCCCTGACTTGAACAGCTCCTCATTCTCCTTCCTGCCTCTCTCTCTCTCTCTCTCATGAGCCTCCTAGGAGCCAGTTGATGATCTAATTTTCTCTAGGGTGACTAGGTCTTCAAAGGAGAAGTTTCAGCAACGAACTTTTAAAGGTCTCATGAGGAACAAGCCCAAGAATCAGGAGTTCCGGAGGTCATGATCGAGCAGGGTGGCAGTTTTCTTGTGCTGGCTGAAAAGTCCTGTGACCTGAGATAGCCTCAACTTCTAGCAATCATCATAGGATTATCTTAACCCAGGATGTTACGGGAAATGAAGAACTGTTTTGAATAAAAGAATGGCTCCTTTTTTCTTTGACTTGGACAGAGTATTACATTGAACACGTAAAATACACAATTTACATGAACAGTGCTGTACAATTTCTCTTTTGTTAGTAAGAATCTTGGGACCTTTTGTGCTACCATCAATTGTGTCTGAAGAATGTTAGTAAGATGCCTCTTTGAGTAGAGTTTAACCACAATCAGTTAAAGATCCAAGATCTATAAATCATACATGGATAATATTTGGAAAGATGGTGTACATACTTATTAAGGTTGTGATTCCAGTTCCTGTGGCTGGGTGATTGTGAGCAAATTATTTAACCTCTGAAAGCCCATCCCCCTATATGTATAACTGGCCTATGTTCATAAATATTAGCTGCTATTAGTTTTGTTATAGTTCTTACTCTTGAGTGTGTGGCTTCTAAGTACTGGGGCAAGTATCCAGTATTCCTGGGCATAGGAGTGGGGTAAACATTTGTATTGAAGGATCTCATTTAGGAGAATAAGCCTTCTGTTATCTACAACTTGTAAAACTGTCACAGTTCTTGCCCTCCCCCAAGCATGTTCTTCTCAAAATCTTTCATCCTTAGGGATTCATGACTCAGCACATTTTTCTGAAATTGCCATTCAGAAGCTTTGACACAGAACAGAACAAAACACACGCTGTTCTTGCACAAATCACATAGAATCCACTTTGTAAACTGGGAATTTGAACTTTTTTTTTCCCTTAAGAACTCATCACCCAAGCTGCTTGGAAGGCGGGACTGAAATTGGGCAGAAAGCAAAAGGCTCCCGTTTGTTTATTGAGCTCTAATTGGCTTCAGCTCAGGGCCTTTACCTCACTGCCTGCCCAGTATGCCTTTGAGATTTACCCTTGAGGGAGTGTAATTCCTTGCCAGGTCCTCTGGGATTCTGTTCCTAGCAGGTCTCAGTCACATTAGTAGCTTTTTGCTACATACATTCCTTGTTTCATAAAATTATTTACTTTTGTCTCCCTTCAAAAACAAAAAAAAATGTCATTTAAAAAATTTTGTCAGTTTTCTCTAAGTGATAGTCTAAAACTTTTGGTAAACAGCACATTTTCAAAAACGAACAATGAACTATGGTTAAGGTGTTGAACTGCCACAGGTCACCTTAAAACTACAGAGTCACAGAGCTATGCTTGTTTTTTCCTTCCTAGGAATCATTCCCAATGTGATAAGACGAATTATTATTTTCGATCTGGACTCCCGAACATCTACAGTTTTCAGAGGCAGTGTCTAAGACTAGTCCAGATAACTCTTAACACCTAAGGGGACCAAGTGGGACTGGTTAGATCAATCTCCAAGGAAGGATGGAACAGGGTCAGCAACTCATTTGCAAACAGCCACTAAGGCTGCTGGGAAGCTGCCATTTTGAACAGTCCTGGGAAAGATTAAGCGAGAATAAGAACCAGGTGGAGGAATCATTTGAAGCCAGCGAGAGGGCCATGGTACACACAGAACCAGGATGAGCTCAGGCCCCTGGACAGAACTGTAAGTAGAGTATAGGTTTGTTCCATGAAATGGGAACGCTCACTGTCCAAGACTGAAAACATCTGTAACTTCCGAGGGGCATTTTAGCAGTCACCAGCTGAGAGGAGTAAGAGGAAAAGAGCTCTGTCTCTGCCTTGTTCTCAAAGCCCTGGGAAGCGGTATGAACCAAGGAAAGGTAAATAGAAGCAGCAAAGAACCTGAGCAGCCAGCTTTGATGTGACTAGGTAGGGATGTGCCTAAGAAATGTGAGAGAAAGCGTGTGTGTGCGCGCGTACCCGTATCAGGCACGCATGCGCACGTGCATGTATGTGCTTGCGCGCATGCGTGCCTGCGTGTGGTGTGTGCGTGTGTGCGTGCGTGAAAGGTTGAGAGAGACAGGGAGGGATGGGTGTTCATTACCTCAGCCCACAGCCCACCATGAAATTTCTCAGGAAGATCTTGTTTCAGAACCTGGAGCCTCCCAAGGCTTTCCAGAAAGACCTGAACATTGAAGACCTCTGGGTTGTTTCGAGGCAAGAGGAAGATTCTCTTTAGCTGGGCTTCTCCAGGAAGTTCAAGATATTGATAGATTTTCTCTGTGGGTCATTGACTTTGCCTTGGGAGGAGTTGCCTAACCCCACCTTCAGGGGATCTTCAGGAAGGGCGTGGGCTCTGGGTAACAGCAGAGACAGTGGCTTAGCGCCTAGTGAGCTAGGACTGGTCTGTGAGCAGGCACATCCTCCCAGGGCACCTGCTGAAACGCTGATGGCAGTGGTAACTCCCAGGATCCTGGTAAGCTAACCATTGGAGATAGGTGGTAGTAAGAAAATAGCTTGGCATGGGGGAGGAAGCATGGGATCTGGAGTCCAGCAGAGCAGGCTTTTACATCCGAGCTCCTCCAGTTACCACCTCTCTAGATGGGTACTCTTTGGTTTGTTAAACTTTCTGAGCTCAGCTTTTGTTACTGGTGAACTGTACTGTCGGAATGATTAGAAATAATAGCTGCAAAATGTCCAGTGTGTAATTGTTTCTAAAAAGACATTATTTTTAATTCCTGCTCCCACTTTACTCTCAAACCTCAATATCATAAAAATAAGTATATGGTAAAGTAGTAGATACACAATATACAGTTGATTGAATTCTTGTCTCACTGGGCATATTATCAAGCGATTGTTCTGCAAAACAGTTTTGTGTGTGATGGTGGGGCTATCGTTTTTATAGTAGTAGGGGACAGTGTATTACTACTAGGTTTTGCCCTAGATGCTAGAAATACAGGAATAATTAAGAAAGCCTCTTGCTCTGAGGAGTTAATGTTTTAATAGAAACAACTGATATCCAATTAAGTATAAATGCAGAAGCCACTTTTGAAAACGTGTTAATTTATGTATCCACTCAACAAATTTTTATTTAGCACTCATTGTGTGCTGTGTGCTGAGTATGCAGGACTTCCCAGGTGGCGCTAGTGGTAAAGAACCCGCCTGCCAATGCAGGTTAGACGTAAGAGACGGTGGATCGATCCCTGAGTTGGGAACATTCCCTNTTAATTTATGTATCCACTCAACAAATTTTTATTTAGCACTCATTGTGTGCTGTGTGCTGAGTATGCAGGGCTTCCCAGGTGGCGCTAGTGGTAAAGAACCCGCCTGCCAATGCAGGTTAGACGTAAGAGACGGTGGATTGATCCCTGAGTTGGGAACATTCCCTGGAGAAAGGACTGGCAATCCACTCCAGTATTCTTCTCTGGAGAATCCCAAGGACAGAGGAACCTGGCGGGCTACAGTCCATAGGGTCGCACGACTGTTGGACACGACTGAAGCGACTTAGCACAGCACAGCGTGCTGATTATGCAGGTGTTGAGCTAATGATGAGGAACAAGACAGACATAGCCTTGTGTTCACAGTTATTTCTTAGAACACAAAGCAGATCCCATGCCAACTCAGTATTGTAATGCAGTTATCCTTCAATTAAAAATAAATTGTAAGAAAAGTAGATTCCATGGTATCAATATTCCAACTGGTTCTTGTGCTGTAAGGTCAGTTCTCTCTCTGATATGTATTAGGGGAAGAAAAGGGTATCTGCGTTTGCTGTCTGTGTCACTTCAGTATCTCTGCAGGACCTTGGCACTCACTGCCTTGGGGGCCAGGATTGGTTGCTAAGAGCCCACAGCTGAGTCGTGCTCTGGGCACTGCCTTCAGCTGAAGGAATTACCTCCCTCCTTAGGGGAAGCTGACTTCCCTGGTGGCTCAGACAGTAAAGCGTCTGCCTACAATGCAGGAGACCCGGGTTTAATCACTAGGTCGGGCAGATCCAGTGATTGGAGAAGGAAATGACAATCCACTCCAGTACTCTTGCCTGGAAAATCCCATGGATGGAGGAGCCTGGTAGGCTACAGTTGTCCATGGGGTCGCAAAGAGTCAGACGCGAGTGAGCGACTTCATTTTTCACTTGAGGTGAAGCTGAACTTCAGTAACCCTGGCCTCAGTGACTAATGAATGGCTTCGTTGACTCTATTGGGATAACTCTGAAGTGCTATCCTCTCTCTAGGGTTTTCTGTACTACTGCCCAATCCTGTTTCCCTATTCTCTGGAAGGTGCTTTTCTACATGCCAGTCAACATCCTGCATACAAACTCCATTGCATAGTCAGCTTTTCACCAGGAAACCTGACTGAAGACACCCGTGATCCCAGTACAGTGAGATAATGCCCTGCTCACAGGGTCATCAGAGCAGAGGGAGAAGGGAGACAGCCTTCTTGGGGGCCTATATGTGCCTCGTATTGTTGCAGATACTTCACAACCAGATCTTGACCTGTTTAAGTGCCTGGGACTTTGGCAAAGATCAAGTATTAGCAGGCAAAGACTGCTGCTTAACTATCAAGATGCCACAAAGATGCTTTTTGTTTTTCCTAATTTATGTATTTGGCTACACTGGGTCTTAGTTTTGGCACATGTGGTCTTCCTTTGCAGCATGTGAGCTCCTAGTTGGGGTGTGTGGGGTCTAGTTCCTTGGCCAGGAATTGAACCTGGGCCCTCTGTGTTGGGAGCAGAGTCAGCCACTGGACCATCAGGGAAGTCCCAGCACAAACATGCCTTTTAACTTGGTACATTGAGGGCCCATCTTTCTTGTGGCAGATTCAGGTTCTTCATTTCTTATTCACCCAACCCACATTAACTGAGCACCTACTCTGTGTCAGATGCTCTCCCAGAGACCAGGGATGTAACTGTGAGCAAGGCAGACAAGGTTCCCAACCTCTTTGAGCTTGTCAGAGCCCTGGAGCTAGTTGTATCAGAAGCCTCAGGTGTTATGAGAAGCTCTAGGTGGGATGGCTCTTTAACATTGTCCCATTTTAGTCAAGTCACCTCTGCGTCGCTAAGATTCCCAAAAGAATGGATATTGGGGCCAAAATGCCAATTTATTAATTTGTATGAGAACTTTCTAGTTCACTTACTAGTCTCCCTTTCCCAGTAGGTTAGTCCAGGGGGAAGCCAAGTACTAATCAGAAGGTGTTTGAGGATCCTGGGATCAGGGCAATGGTAGCTCACTGAGTGACAGGTGTGTTTTTAACAGCATCATGAGAGGACAGCCTGATTCTGCTTTCACCTCTTNCACTTACTAGTCTCCCTTTCCCAGTAGGTTAGTCCAGGGGGAAGCCAAGTACTAATCAGAAGGTGTTTGAGGATCCTGGGATCAGGGCAATGGTAGCTCACTGAGTGACAGGTGTGTTTTTAACAGCATCATGAGAGGACAGCCTGATTCTGCTTTCACCTCTCTACGCACTGTCTCTGGACAGTGCTTGTTGGGCACAGATACTATTTGCCTCCATGGCAACAGCACCATGGCTGACCGATCAGTGTTCTCTCCTCTGATGTGTTAATACCTTTAGTCAAGTTACAGCCAAGTGCTGCTGGTCAGAGCCACTGTGCAAATGTCTGCTCAGAGGCATGATGTTTGATTCATATTGCTCAGAGGACAGTCTACTTGGGCAATACACCATCACCAACTACAGTTGCAGAAACCGAGGAATCAAGGAAATCAAGCCGTGTGCTTCCGGCAGAGGCCCAGCTCCTATCTATTGACAAAGGTGGGGAGGTGAGGGTCCATTCAGAAATGATCTGACCCACCACTCTGACCTCATGAAAGAAAACACCNTTAATTTATATATTTTGTTGCTATGAACCTTAAGATTTTTCTTCAATTATTTGGTAAATAAATCAGATTTATTTGGCCTGTAGAGTTTCCCATATTCTTGATCTTGTTGATTGCACCCTCCTTGTTTCGTTTAATATATTCTTTTGTAGCTTGATACCTGGAAACTGGGAGTTATATCTAGAGGCTTGGTCACATTGAGATGTGATTTTTCAGGGAAGAAAAATTCATTGGTGGTGTGTACTTCTGTCTAAATATCTGTCTGGTTGCCTCAGTTTTTTGGTGTTAAGATTGAGCAGTGTGTTCAGCATGATTATCCAGTGTACATTTCCCCATAATATTTTCTTCATATAATGGTTTTTGTACTTTTTTATGATCATTGCTTATGCTCATTATTTCACTAGAGGTTGCAAAGTGGTGAATATTCTTTCATTGCTTCATTTATTAGCTGACATCCCTCTATAAAGAGATAATTCCCCTTGTCAAATTATCAACTTCCTCAAGGAGCAGCAGATACAAGAAAGGTAAGATACATACTTGATTCTTTGTCTTTATTTATCAGTTGCAGAAAAATAGGTTGGCTTTCTGGAATCCTCCAGATGTCCCCAGTGAGTTCCCCTGCCCTCTCTTGAGGGAAGACTGCATGATGAACTCATAGATTTAAAATTTGGTGGGTAGTAGATTTCCAGCAATTGCAGAGTTTTCTTTTTTGATGCTCAAATTTTCTTATCAAGTTGCCTCCTGAGTCCCACTGATAAAAATTCAGTAGTCTTTTATTAGTTTCTTTACTTTTTGAAATGCCACAATATTTTAGGCTGATCTTTCACATTTTCTGCCCCAGATCTGGAATTAGTCATTCTTCCAAAGAGTCATGTGGGATGGTTTTCAGACCGTAGTCTTGGAAGTAGGAATGCTCATCAATAGTGGGTTGAAAATTGTTTCTACAAAATAATATATTTATTTTTCAATAGAAAGTGCATCATGAGTTAATAATAATTCTTATTTAAATTGAGGATCACATATTTTTGTCCGATTTCATTTTTTTATTGAATTATAGCTAATTTCCAATGTTTAATTTCTGCTGTGCAGCAAAGTGATTCAATTATATACATATCTCCATTCTTTTTTAAATATTCTTTTCCATTGTGGTTTATCATAGGATATTGAATATAGTTTTTTGTACTGTACAGTAGGACCTTGTTTATCTGTTTTGTGTATAAAAGCTTACCTCTGCTAATCCCAACCTCTCAATCCACCCCTCCCCCAACTCCTTACCCTTGCTAACCACAAGTCCGTTCTCTGTGTCTGTGATTCTGTTTCTGCTTCTGCTTCATAGATAGGTTCATTTGTGTTTTAGATTTCACTTATAAGTGACATCATATGATATTTATCTCTCTCACTTCACTTAGTATGATAATCTCTAGTTGTATCCATGTTGCACAAATGACATTATTTTATTCCTTTTTATGGCTGAGTAGTGAAAATTCTGACTTTCTAATGATAGTATTTATTATATCTTAGCATGTATATATTATTTTAAAAATAATGATAAAACTATCATTGTGAATTACATGATTACTGAAAACACTTTAAGATTGCTTTGTAGCTCTTTTTGTCCTTAGGGTAACCTAATCTGGATGTGAAATCAGACTGCTGTGTTTTAGTCCCTTGAGATAATTAAGGTATCAATAATTAAGTGATTAAGTGACAACTAGTTACTAGGTTCGTGCAGTGGCAACTAGTTACTAGGTTTGTGCAGTGACGACTAGTTNTACTGAAAACACTTTAAGATTGCTTTGTAGCTCTTTTTGTCCTTAGGGTAACCTAATCTGGATGTGAAATCAGACTGCTGTGTTTTAGTCCCTTGAGATAATTAAGGTATCAATAATTAAGTGATTAAGTGACAACTAGTTACTAGGTTCGTGCAGTGGCAACTAGTTACTAGGTTTGTGCAGTGACGACTAGTTACTGCTGCTGCTAAGTCACTTCAGCTGTGTCCGACTCTGCGCGACACCAAAGACGGCAGCCCACCAGGCTCCCCTGTCCCTGGGATTTTCCAGGCAAGAACACTGGAGTGGGTTAACTAGTTACTAGGTTTGTGCAAAACTGTTAATAATGGGTGTTTCTCCTATTGTGAGTGAAGTTGAACATCTTTTCATATGTGTAGGAGACGTTTGAATTTCTTTGTANACCAGGCTCCCCTGTCCCTGGGATTTTCCAGGCAAGAACACTGGAGTGGGTTAACTAGTTACTAGGTTTGTGCAAAACTGTTAATAATGGGTGTTTCTCCTATTGTGAGTGAAGTTGAACATCTTTTCATATATGTAGGAGACGTTTGAATTTCTTTGTAAACTCTGTTTCCCATAGAGTTACTGTCCTTTTTATTCTTTATTTTTTGAAACTTTTTATATTTGAGGGCTCTTTGCACTTTGTACTGTAAGTTGAAAGTGATTTTTCCCCAGTTTGATATTTGTCTCCTTACTCTGTTCATGACACCTTTGTTATGTTGAAGCTTTTAAATGTTTGTGTTTGATTCATTTTTTATTGGATATTTTCAAATTGATTTTAATTAAGAATTTGTATGTTTTAGATATTAGCTATATGCATGTTTTAGATTTTATTTATTTTTATAATTATAATATAAAGTTTACATGTCATGGAGTGAATATTATGAATATTTCTGTTTATGCCTTATGAGTTTTGTGTCATGCTTAGGAAGGCCTTCTCAACTTCAAGATGGTTTTTAAAAATGTATCAGAATATTTTTGACTATAGGATGTAGAATGTCAAATTAAAGGTTGTGCATATATGAAGAATATTTATTTTGCATAGCAAAATAAAGATCTGGCACTAGGAAAATCAAAGCATTAATTTTGTAGCCCAACAATGTCATCAGGGACTCAGTCTCTTTACATCTTTTTGTTTTGCAATCTTGAGCGCAATAGTTTATCCTCGTAGGAGGAATCTTCTGGCCTCAGAGAGCCACCCGCTGTTCCAGGTATCACATGCAAACAATTACAGACATAGGGAAAGGCGGTACCTCCTCAGATTTCAGGTTTTGAGAATATGAAAATCATTCTCAAGAAGCCCTGTGGCAAGTCTTAAGTCTGAATTGTGTCCTATGCACATTTCCACTGTAATCACTGGCATTGGAATTTATTTATTTATTTATTTTTTAACCATCAAAGCTATGTTTATTATGCGGTTTTGAAAAATTGATACAGGAAAATACATATTGAAATCAGAATGTTAATTATACAGAAAAACCTCAGCTCTATGAGCAAAAAAGATTGGAGTGAAAAACATCAAAATGTTGTTGTTACTTCTGGCATTTGCTTATTATACCCTCTGTTTTTTCTGTATACTATTTTTTTTTTTCTTTTTTTTTTCAACTCAAGTGTACATGAGTTCCCAATCTTGAACCCCTCCCCCACCACCACCTCCGACTCCACATCAGCTCTCTGGATCATCCCCGTCCACCAGTTGGCATTGGAATTTAAATTGGCCAAATGACTTAATGAAGATTTAACCCTGGGACTTGAGAAAAGCCTAAGGCAAATGATCATGAGCAAGAAAGAAGGAAGGAGTCACTTGTGTGGTTTTGCAGATTTACTTCTAACATATGAATCTTTGATCCAGCTAAAATATATGTTGGTATAAATGAGCTAGGATTAAGCTTATTATTTTTTTCTTGAACAACTAGTTAAGTGTCTGACTTGTTAAATAATTTATGTTTTTAATCAGCTATCTTATGACAGTTTCTAAGAGGAAACATTGAGGAAAATCTGCTGACACTATGAGAATTTGGGGTCAAGGATTTTCAGTCCAGGATCTCATATAAAACTTCGTGAGACAGCACTTTCAAATCACTTTCTCACATGTACCAAATCCATGGTGTAGGAACCCAATTTATGATATTCTGTCTCCATCTAAAATCTAGATAGACAATATGGAACACAACTTAAAAATCTGAAATAATCTGTTAAAAAGTCACATGATGTGCTAGCTTCAAAATAATCAAATGCTTAAATGTGTGNCACATGTACCAAATCCATGGTGTAGGAACCCAATTTATGATATTCTGTCTCCATCTAAAATCTAGATAGACAATATGGAACACAACTTAAAAATCTGAAATAATCTGTTAAAAAGTCACATGATGTGCTAGCTTCAAAATAATCAAATGCTTAAATGTGTGTGTGTTAAGTTGCTTCAATCATGTCTGACTCTTTGCAGTCCTATGGGCTGTAGCCTGCCAGGCTCCTCGGTCCAAGGGATTCTCTTATTTGTTATAAAACAAACTAAATGGCCACTATGTGTCTGCCATATGCCCTATTGTACACATACAGTGGAAAAAGGAGTAAGAGGGATGAGAGTGTTTTTAAACACAGTTGTTAGGGAAGATTCCACTAGGAGGTGACATTTGAGTAGAGGCACGAGGCAGAACAAGCTGTATGGCTATCTAGGGAGAAATCAGCCTGGGTGAAGGAACAGTGCCGAGACCCTTCGGCGGGACTCTTCTTAGGACTGCTGGGTGGAATAGGTGAATTGAAGAGGTATAGAAAGAAAGTGGAGTTGATCACTTGTGTCCGACTCTTTGTGACTCCATGGACTGTAGCCTACCAGGCTCCTCCATCCATGGGATTTTCCAGGCAGTAGTACTGGAGTGGGCTGCCATTTCCTTCTCCAGGAGATCTTCCTGACCCTGGGATCGAACCCAGGTCTTCCACATTGTAGACAGACGCTTTACTGTCTGAGCCACCAGGGAAGTCAAATTGAAGAGGAGATGAGATCAAAGAAGTGAAGGAGCTTACAGGCTTTCTTCTAGGGCCTTATAGACTGTTGTAAGGATGTTGGCTTCTCATATTGTCTTCTACTCTGTGACATGCCTTTTCATTCTCTTAGCAGTATGTTCCAAGAACAGAAGATTTAATTTTAATAAAAATCACTTGATATTGGCTTCTTCTCTCAATGAGGTTGAGACAACTCTGGTGATGAGGGAGAGAGGGAGAAAGGAAAGAGTGGGAGGGAGGAAGGTAGGGGAAAAGGAAGGGATAAATCTGAATCATGTTTTCAGCAGATCCTCCTGGTTCCTGTGTTGAGAATGGACTGGGGAGTCAAGGGTGGGAAGCCAAGAGAGGAGGTAGGAAGCTGTTGTAGTGATTCAGCTGAGAAGTGATGTGGGACAGATGAGAGGTGTTGCGAAGGAACCAGATTATGGTTTTACTCTGAAGGTAGAGCTAAGAAGATCTGTTGATGGATTTGGTATGAGGTATGATAGAGAGGAAGAGAGAGGCAAGGAAGATGTCAAGGCTTTTGGCTTCAGTGGCCGAAAGAATAGAGTTACTGTTTGTAGAGGTGTTTCGTAGGCTGTGAAATAAGCATTCTACTCTGGACGTGTCAGGCTTGAGAAAGCTACTCTGCACTCATGAAGAGCTCCTGAGCAGGCAGTTGGATGGAAAGGCACAAAGTTTAGGGTCATGTTTGTGCATTTGGAGTAAAGNTGAGATCAAAGAAGTGAAGGAGCTTACAGGCTTTCTTCTAGGGCCTTATAGACTGTTGTAAGGATGTTGGCTTCTCATATTGTCTTCTACTCTGTGACATGCCTTTTCATTCTCTTAGCAGTATGTTCCAAGAACAGAAGATTTAATTTTAATAAAAATCACTTGATATTGGCTTCTTCTCTCAATGAGGTTGAGACAACTCTGGTGATGAGGGAGAGAGGGAGAAAGGAAAGAGTGGGAGGGAGGAAGGTAGGGGAAAAGGAAGGGATAAATCTGAATCATGTTTTCAGCAGATCCTCCTGGTTCCTGTGTTGAGAATGGACTGGGGAGTCAAGGGTGGGAAGCCAAGAGAGGAGGTAGGAAGCTGTTGTAGTGATTCAGCTGAGAAGTGATGTGGGACAGATGAGAGGTGTTGCGAAGGAACCAGATTATGGTTTTACTCTGAAGGTAGAGCTAAGAAGATCTGTTGATGGATTTGGTATGAGGTATGATAGAGAGGAAGAGAGAGGCAAGGAAGATGTCAAGGCTTTTGGCTTCAGTGGCCGAAAGAATAGAGTTACTGTTTGTAGAGGTGTTTCGTAGGCTGTGAAATAAGCATCCTGCTCTGGACGTGTCAGGCTTGAGAAAGCTACTCTGCACTCATGAAGAGCTCCTGAGCAGGCAGTTGGATGGAAAGGCACAAAGTTTAGGGTTATGTTTGTGCATTTGGAGTAAAGCCATAAATTACGAGGAGATTTTTAGGGGATGAGTGTAGATAGAGCAAGGAGTGGGTCTGGATATTCCATGATTTAAAAATTTGGAAGATAAGATGGAACCAACATCTTAAGGAGCAATTTCTGTAAAACAGGTTTTGTAGAAGAGAGAGTAATGTCCCCTAAACTAGGATGTGATTTAAGGAGGAGGGAGTGATCAGCTGTGTTAAATGATGCTGATGCATTGTTTGCTTGAGTGGCGTGGAGATCCTTTGGTGGTCTTTAAAAAAATTTTTATTTTATTGAAGTATAGTTGATTTGCGACATTGTGTTTCTGCTACACAGCAGAGCGATTCAGTTACACACATATATTCTTTTTCACATTTTTTCCATTATGGTTTATCATAGGATATTGAATACAGTTCCCTGTGCTGTACAGTAGGACTTTGTTGTTTATCCGTCCTATATATGATAGTTTGTATCTGCTAATCCCAAACTCCCCACCTACCCCTCTCCCCCTCCCTCTGTCTTGGCAGCCACAAGCCTGTTCTGTATGTCTGTGAGTGTATTTCTGTTTGGTGGATAAGTTCATTTATGTCATATTTCAGATTCCACATATAAGTGATATCATATGGTGTTTGTATTTCTCTTTTGACTTGTTTCACTTAGTATGATAATCTCTGGGTCCATCTATGTTGCTGCAAGTGGCATTATTTCTTCTTTTTTATGACCAAGTAGTATTCCATTGTATGTATGTACCACTTCTCCTTTTCCATTCATGGATGTTTAGGTCATTGCCATGTCCTGGCTATTATAAGTAGTGCTGCAATGAACATAGGGGTGTATGTATCTTTTCAAATTATAATTTTGTCCAGATATACATGCCCAGGAGTGGGATTGCTGGACCATATGGCAGTTCTATTTTTAGTTTTTTGAGGAACCTCCATACTGTTTTCCATAGTGGCTGTACCAATTTACATTCCCTGACCCTTTGGTGGTCTTGATAACTCATTTGGAGAAGCAGTCAGTACAGAATGGTCTTATTAGAGCAGGTTCAAAAGAGAATGGGTGATGGGAGATCATGAGTATAAATGATTCTTAAGGAGATTTACTCTTATGTATGATGAATAATCTTTGTGATCCCATGGACTATAGCCCACAAGGCTCCTCTTTCCCTGGAATTCTCCAGGCAGGAATACTAGAGTGGGTTGGCATCTTCCCATCCCTGGGTCTTCTGCATTGCAGGCAGATTCTTTGCCAACTGAGCCACCAAGGAAGCCTGAAGTGACTTGGGCCTGGTGTTAATTAGCCCCAGCTTACTGTTTTTGTCCCTCTGTGAGCCTTCAAGACAGGACCAATTAGTTTTGCTTTGTTTTGTGGCCAAAAACAAATTCCTGACTTTGATCATGCNTGCCTGGTTTACAGACTGCTTTCCTATCCAGTATCTCATTGGATCCTCATAAAAGCCATGTGATGTCACCCAGGCAGATGATGCTCTCAGCATCTTACATAGGAGGAAACAGAGGACTCCACTTCAGTGACTGAGGCGTTGCTTTGGAGCACAGAGCTGGGAGTAGCACCTAGGACTTCTGACTGTTTTATTCAGTCAGATTCCACTGGCCAAATCAGCACTATTGTGCTTAGTTGGAGTGATCAGAACTTAGATCTGCTTCCCTGTGTCATGTGTTCCTGGTAAGATGAAGGGAAAGAGGGGCAGCACTTAGCTCTTACTGTGGCCCTTGAACAGCCTGAGGCTTCCCTGCCCTGATTTCTGAAAGTCATCCACTCTAAGCTCTGCTCTCTTCTCTTGGGCTCTTCTAGGTTAGATTGTCTGTTTTTCACTGGTTGTGTCTCAGCATTTGATGGGCTTTGACAAGCCTCTCAGATTGTGCTGGGTGATTCCACTTCTGTTAAAATCAAACGTAGCTCCTTTTAAAACCAAGAGATTAAAGCATTAGATAAAATACAGGAGGCCCTTCATTTTATGTTCCTGAAATTAGGTAGTTTTTCTTCCATTTTCCAAGAATGTTCCAGAACTAATTTTAGAGAGTGTAATGTACATATCAGTGTCCCCAGTCAAAACAAATGAAAAGCAGCTATATGTTCTGCTTGGACAGAAGGGCATTAAAGGGGGAAATTCGGAGCTGAGGTGATGGAATTGATGAAGCTGAATTTTTTCTGCCATGGATCATGCCTCCTTTAAGATGTTGTTATTTAAAAAGGCATCATTGTGAGATTGCTAGTATCCTCAAGTGGCAAACCCATATAGAGTATGCGAGAATGTGGAGAATGTGGGGCACTGGTCTGATTCCTAATTACACAGTATGGTGCATTTACGCATGCCAAGTTTCATTATTCTAGGTGAACTTCTGGTTTTCTGGCTCTAGACACTTGATGGAATTACTAAGTNGGCATCATTGTGAGATTGCTAGTGTCCTCAAGTGGCAAACCCATATAGAGTATGCGAGAATGTGGAGAATGTGGGGCACTGGTCTGATTCCTAATTACACAGTATGGTGCATTTACGCATGCCAAGTTTCATTATTCCAGGTGAACTTCTGGTTTTCTGGCTCTAGACACTTGATGGAATTACTAAGTGGATCTGAACTCTGAGAGGAGAGAGAACAGACGGATATTCCCTTACTCATCACACTCGACACGTGGCCTTGAGGCCACAGTCAGCATCACAGTTCAGTCTAGATGAAGGAAAGACGAAAAGATGCTGGGGAAAATGGCTGGCAAATCCGTGCTTGTCTTACTGGGTTCTCCCTGCAGGCCAGTAATAAGGATATATCCAAAAAAGTCATGTGCGGCAGGTGAGGAACGAGAAGGGTAAGAGGTAGATGTACTTGGGAGGTCTCAGATCCACCCGGCTGCCTTGAAAGTGGTGAACACATGTGGTACTGATATAACCACTCTCATATACTCACGATAACAGATAATGAAGTAAACTATTCATGGAGGCAATATCTATCAAAATTAAAAGGTACATACTCTTTGATCCAGTAGTTTCACTCTGAGGTATTTATCCTCTTCTTGTTGGTGTGTACAAAAGCTCATCACAGAATTGTTTGCAAGAGCAAAGCTGGAATTAGCCTCAGTGTCTAAGCAGTTGGTAACTGCATTATATTCTGTTGAAGCAGTGAATCACAGTGCAGCCATTTGATAATTATAGACTGAGGTGGAATGTCTTTCAAAGCATGTTAAATGAAAGTGTGAGTCTGTGTGTGTGAGCAGAGGCAGGGGTTTCATGTATTGTAGGTGTGTTGGTCAGGATCCCATCGGGAAACAAAAATTTCCCCAGCTGGTTCAGATGTTGAGACTGTAATGAATGGACTGTGTGTAGAGGTATGGGCAGAGGCACTTAGACACCAGCACCAGTGGGAGAAGCCACTGCCTCCTTATAATGGAAATGGAGGCTCTCCACCCAGGTCTCCTTTCTAGGGCTGATGCACCTGTTCCCAGGGGCTGGGAATATCAACGCCAGCTGGCTCGCAGCTGTCCGCTCACTTGGTTGCCTTCAGCCATCACAAGGGACAGCTTCTTTCAGGTTACTCTCTCTCCCGGGGACGGCCATGGCCAATGACTATCTGATGCAGGCCTACAAAAGCCCAACCCCCTTTTCTCAATTTGGGGCATTTCTGAAGGACCACCACAGGTCCAGAGCTCCTTGTAGCACCATTGGAGGCCTCACTGAACTGTATTTCGTGTTAACTTCTTTCGGCCTGTCCTGCTTTCTTCCTTTCCTTACAGTTACGTCTCCTAAGATGCTCCTCATTAAGCGAGGCGCATGTACCTCCCCATCTCAGTCTGTTTCCAGGAAACCTAGATTAAGGTACATCCTTGGAGCTAAAGGGGTTGGATGCTGGAGCCTGGAGTGTGGGTTGCATGTTGGAGCTTTAGGTGTGGAGGTGTGCAGCTACCATCAGGGACAGGGGGCCAGAACAGGGAAAGAAGCGATACCCAAACCTCTCTCTCTTTCCATCCTCCAGCTTCCTTCCTTCTGTGCCAGTCGTTGGAGACTCAACTGGAAACCAGCCAGCAAAGGAGACTGGGTAATGAAGTACGTAGGGGCCACCTCTGAGGGGTAAATAGGACGTAAAATGGCTTGAGAATGGGAGTGGCAAATGGAGAATAAGCAAAGTTGTTTAGTCGCCAAGCAGTGTCCGATTTTTGCGACCCCATGGACTGTAGCCCACCAGGCTCCTCTGTCCATAGGATTTCCCAGGCGAGAATACTGGAATGGGTTTCCATTTCCTTCTCCAGGGGAACTTCCCAACCCAGGGGTTGAACCCATGTCTCCAGGCAGATTCTTAAATGCTGAGACACCTGGGAATCCCAAGTAGCACAGTATCTTCCATTTATATAAACGGGAGGAATATGTAGATATATACATATATGCAGGAATGTATATATTCATAATATATATGCATATAATTCATGTATATACATAAGATATACTTGCTTATGCACACATTTCTGGAATGATCTAGAATAAGATGCAGTGACTATTTCTGAAGGTTAGGGCAACTGTGCAACTAGGATGTAAAGGAGACTTGTCCTTCATTCTTTTCTGACCATTTGAGAATCTTTTATGTGTGTACACATGTATTTGAAAAAAGTTTAAAGTATTGAACTTCTTGTGGGGAATTAAAGAGATTGGAGTTGGTTCCTTCTTTTGTGGATGGTTATAGTGGTTACTAGGTGCTTTATATTTATTGCATGCGTGAATTCAAAGAGGAGAGGTCTTTGCCCTCCAGGAATTTACAGCCTAGGGTAGTGTAGATGATGTTGTAATGCGGCGGTGTTGCCAAAAGGGGGACCCCTTCTAGGGCCTAAGAGTGGGCTCTTGTCTAACACTGGAAAACGAGTTGTCTGAGGAGACACATACTGACAAAGCTAAAGACTAGTGGGAAGGGGTGCAGGATCATACGGTTTGAGAAAGGTCTCTAGAGCAGCCACCTGTTACTTGGGATATTGTATCCTGAGCTGGATCCTTTCTTTGTTTCTTACTAACTATGTGAACAATTTCAAAGTCAATCTCTCTGGCCCTCTGTGCTGTGAAGGTTAGTTTGAAGTGGTGTGTATATGTACCCTGATAAGCTTGCTTTTTCTACGCTTCTTCTGTACCTTTCACCAGTAGGTGACCATAACTGTCTTTCTCATTCATAACTGATTGGCAGGTATCATGCTCATCAAACAGCCCCCCACCCTGTCAGCCACATGAATTCAAAGAAGAGTTGTCAGGTGTTAACTTGACCCCACACCTGCAAGGTCGTACTCTTCCCCTCCTCAGTGCAGAGTCTCATCCCCTCCACATCACTTGTGTAGAGAGATGCTGCTGAGACTTACCTTTCTGCCAGGCATAGTTGTGTGTAGTCCCTTCTTGGCTAATCCATACCTCCCATGTATGAGGAGTCACGTTTTGTAGTGATTAAGAATATGGACTTTGAATTTCGAGACACCTCAGCACTTATTTGCTGCGTGATATTAAGCAAGTTGCTTAACCCCTCCGAGCGTCTGTTTCCTCCTTTGTAAAGTAGGGATAAATGAAAGTACTCATCTCTTTGGAATGATGATTGAGGTAAGGTTTGGAAATACCTTAGCAGGGATCCTGGGGCCTCTCGATAAAGGGTAATAACTGTGAGGCTGGCCACAGCTGGGGTCCTGTCTGGAAGGCTCGATGTTCCTTTTTAGTCATGGCCACCCTGCTTTTGTTACTGTGGGCTCACATCTGCTGCTTCTGCCTCATCCAGTGGAAGCTCTGGGAGTCTGGGGGATCACTTCAAGGGCTGTGCACTTAGATGGGCAAGCCATTTCCTGCATACCCTCTGTCAGCTCCGCAGCAGCTATGACTGGAGGGCTGAGAGAGAGCCCTGGGGGAGTTCTTCCTCCACAGTACTGAACGCCTCACTGTGCTTGCCAGGTGTGGGGCCTCTGAGTCTCTTCCATCTCCCCCAGGGGGCACAGTAATCCAGTCTTTTCAAGCTGACAAGGGATTCATCACTGGGGAGCAAGGGCAGAATCTCTGTTCTTCTTTTAAAGATCAAGGTTAACATGGCTTCATTTCTAAGACCTTTTGCTGCAAGGATTATTTCAAATTTACAGTCTGAGAAGTGAAAACTTAACTGTCCTGTGTCCTGGAAATTTTGAGTCCAGTGACAGCTTGGAGGTATTACCAAACTGGACTTGGGTCCATTGGCTGACATGCAGCAAAGCCAGTCTGCTGAAAGCAGGTGTAGGGATGGAAAGTACCATGTTTATCACATATGCCAAGTGAGGGGATGGGAGATGAGCCTCAGGTCTACTCCAATTGGTCTTGGAGTGAGGAGGTTTTTTTTTTTTTTTTTTATAAGGGAGAAGAATATGGAGGCTGGGATTAATCATTGTGACATTTTGGTGACATTTCTTAATCGTGGTTTCAGGAGCCTGGATGTCTTGGGCCTGGTAGCTCGTCTTGCCCTGTAGAAGGGACCTGAATTTGTTAATGATGATGTCTGTAATAGCAACTAAAGTACATTAATGATGTTATCGGCAACCAACAATTTCAATCATCTAACTCTTGATTAGTGCTCAGCTTAGGATTGAGGATAAGAATGGGAATAAACTTTTGGATAGAGACATTCATCATGAACTCGGTTTTAGGGGGACTTGGTTTCAGAGAGACTACTATAGGTGAGAAACTGAACAGGGATTTGAAGAATCAGATTGAGACCTTGAAGTACAGACTAAAAGTGACTCTGTCATCTTATTCCATGAGGACTTTCAACAAAACAAACTGGTAGATTCTTCGCCTTGCAAACCCTTCAGAGACTTCCTGCTCCTTGTTTTTCCCTAGTAGCATAACCCCAAGAGGGAAACTGACCTTGATCTGAGGACCACCGTGTGGGCTCCTGACGCTGCTCAAGAGTCTTCCCATTTCTTACTTTCACCAACGTATATGCAAAGAGCATATGTGTAACATGTATCTATGCATTTACTCCTGGTGCTGTGAACACGGAATAAAAGGCTGGTTAAGATTTGCCCTGCCACCCATGAGCTCACGTTCTACTTAGGGAAATCAGCATATAAACAGAGCACAAGTTGAGAAAAATCATGATGGAGCTAAGTGCAAGCTTTATAGNGTATATGCAAAGAGCATATGTGTAACATGTATCTATGCATTTACTCCTGGTGCTGTGAACACGGAATAAAAGGCTGGTTAAGATTTGCCCTGCCACCCATGAGCTCACGTTCTACTTAGGGAAATCAGCATATAAACAGAGCACAAGTTGAGAAAAATCATGATGGAGCTAAGTGCAAGCTTTATAGGTGTGAGTGAGATGCAAAATATTTGACAGGCAGAGTCACTGTGAAGTCCGCATTCTCACCAGTGACCAAGGCAGGATGACTAGGTGGAGGCCAGATGGACACGGGGCATTTGTCTGCAGGGGGCTAGCATCACCCCTAGGACTGGCAACTCTCTTGTGGATCCAGGGTCAATCTGGGATTGCTGGGATGGACACGAGGAAATGAGGGGCTTACCACGAGCTGGCTGGGTGGCAGGCAGTGCAAGACTGAGAGGGACTTGAGCAGCCAAGGCAGTGAGAACTCAAGAAGGAATTGGGGGACAAGAGCAGAGTTACCATTCCACTGGTGTTTCAGTATTTTACAAACAATATGGTTGTACCAGTGCCTTGCTCCTAGTGTGTGTTAATTGCTTGCTGGTATCTAACCCTTTGCAACCTCCTGGACTGTAGCCTGCCAGGCTCCTCTGTCCATGGAATTCTCCAGGCAAGAAGACTGGAGCGAGCTGCCATTTCCTTCTCCAGGGGATTTTCCTGACCCAGGTATTGAACCCGGGTCTCCTTACCATCTGAGCCACTGGGGAAGCTCTTGCTTCTAGAGCAGCAATATGCAGTAGAAATACAATGAGGGGCACATATGTAATTTACAGTTTTTTAGGAACTAAATGGGAAATTAATTTTAATATTTGATTTCACTCAGTGGATCCAAAACATTTCAACATGTAACTAATACACAGTGTGCTTAATGAGATAGTTTGCATTTTTTTTGAAATCTAGTGTATATTTGGAAATTACAGCCCTTCTTAGTTCAGAAAGTACCCAGTGGGCACACTTGGGTACTGTATGACAGCACAGGTCTAGAAAGACTGTGGAGAAAGCTGTTTTCTTTCTCTCTCTCTGCTTCCTGGATTTTGGGGGAGGTGACCTCCCAGTTGTCTATGATTTTTTGCAGAGTCTTCCCAGGGTTTTTTACCCACCGTTCAGCTCACCTATATCGCACACATCCCTTAACAGGTGTAGAATTTATGACAAGAGGCTTGGTGGCTTTTTCAGTTTGGAGCTCAATTACATTAATTACCTGCCCCATTGCTTAGTGCTGGCTTCATTAACAAACCAGAGCATAACTTAATTGCTCTTTAAGCTTTGCATTTTCAGATGTAATTCACCTGCAGCCTGAAACTTGGGCACCTGTGGATTTAGAAGTCTAACTGGGAATTTGCTGCATGCTGAGACCTTCCTGAGCTGGTGTCCTTTTCAGTTCAGCCACTTCAGTTGAGTTGTTTGCTTTCCTTTCTCCCCTCTGCTCCTGGCAGGTGACGCCCAAAGCTTCATTTCCTGTGTTTCAGTGCCACCTTGTGGTTTGGAGGAAAAAGTCCTGAAGTAGGCCGCATCCATCTTGGGATCCTTGAGCATAATTAACAGCCTTGAAAGGCCATCTGGCTTTTGTTGTCTCCTTGAGTCTGAGAGGAAATGAGATTTGTTATTGGATATGGAACATCTCCTACAGGCTAACTGCCCGCTGAGAAATCAGGCAGTGTAGTGGGTCCAATTTGAACTAAGCAGAGAGTCACACAGAAACATAAATCCGGGCTGCTACTGTTCTATTATTTAAATTGAATTGTGTCCACATTTCACAGATGATTTGGCTTAGCCAGGGAACTTGGCATCTCCAGCTGCTGTTACTGTAAAATGTTGAGCTCATGTTTTCAGTTGCTCCAAGTCAGGAATTAGCCCCTGGCTGTTGATGATACATCCTGGAAATTACATTCACTCGACCTGCCGATGAATTTTAGTAAGACTTCTGGGTTTGGCCAGGACTGGTTGAAAATAAGTGGCATTAGAAAACAGAAAGATGGGGCAGAAGCCTAACCTCCATAACCTCATTTATTCCCTATTATCTGGCATCCATACTCCTTTATCCCTGTATCATTTACTTCTGGCAGAAAGGTATGACCATTTGCAATTTCCTTACTGGTTCAGAGAGAGAATTGATTGCCTGTGGTCACACCATTAGTCTCTGGCAGATTCTTCCTGAGTGACTTACCACTCTTAATGATTGACTGCTTCATCCTGCAGATTTCTGTTAAAAATAAGTCCTCAGATTTTTTATTTTTGCAGAGATATGCTCTTAATAAAGAGCAATAAATAGAGTCGATATCCAGAGGCCCCAGGCTCCAAACACCAGAGCCTTAGGGGGACACATTTAACTGTTGTCACCCATTCAAATCCAAACTCTATTCTTCATTAGCTGTGTAACTGGGGCAGAATGTTTACTGGTGAGATTTCTGTGCCTCAGTTTCCTCTTCCCATTAAATGAATTTATGAACATGTAAAGGCCTTTACTTGGACCTGCTAAGAATTCGCTGATGTTGATAACTAGGACTAGGGCTGAGATAAGTGAGGTACAAAATGACTCTGAAAGTGGGTGCCTGATGACGAAGATGAAGCTCATACTGACATGGTGTTTGCCTTAGTCAGTCTGGGCTGCTGTATCTAAGGGCCGTAGACCAGGTGGCTTATAAACAAGAAAAATTTATTTTTTGTGGTTCTGGAGACTGGAAGTCTGAGGTCAGGGTCTGTCTGGTTTGTGGATGTCTTGTTGGATCCTTTCATGGCAGGGAGGGAGAGATGGATCTCCCTCTTTATATGGACATTAATCCCAACATGGAGGTTCCACCCTCACGACCCAGTCACCTCCCAAAGGCCCCACCTCCTCTTCCCATCACATTGGGGGTGAGGGTTTTAGCATATGGATTTGGGGGAGACACGCTCAGAGGAAGGCACAAACTGCACAGTGCAGTGTGAGGCAGACCGTCAGTACGCCAATCGAGGATCCGACTTGGTGCCATTCATGTCATGCCAAGATAGTTCCAGCCTCCTGATGCACCTTGAATCCATTCAGCCCTTCAGACTGAGCCTCTATTGTACAGGGACAGTTAAATAGCACTGTAAGACAGCAACAAAGACAGATCCAAATCCAGAAGGGGGGCATCTCCCAGGATATTTGGGGCCATCTATTTCATGTCGGCCAAGTTAAACAAGACTGAAGGGAAAAAGGAAAAGATGCAGTGAATCATCCTGGATTAGATATTGGTTTGAAAAAGCTGGCTAAAGGAAATTTTGGGGTCCGTTCAGAAAATGTGAATGTTATCTGGAGTTTAGCTGATATAATAAAGATCATTCATTGAAAAAATAGGCAATAGTGTATAGTCTCATGTCAGCGAAAACATGCATACAAATATATGTAGAAAATGACCCCAAATGACTTGCCCTAAGGTGTAATAGGGGTGATCTCTGCATGGTAAAAATGTGATGTTTTTTAAAGTTTTTCTTGTTTGCTTTTTATTATTTTCCACTATGCACAGGTCATATTTCTATAAATAACAAGTTGTTTTTAAAAGTTATTAAATCAAATTGCTAAAAGAAGAAATTTTAAAATTCTTTAAGGCAAAACCTTAAAGAATTAAAAAAGAATCTTTAAATAATAAGTCCTTTAAAATAAGAGAATGAGAAAGCCTTGCTTGTTTAATTCTTGATTTTGCTGAAATCTGGCTTGATCTGGGAAAATAGCTATGAAAACTAGCTGCATTGTTTATTCTCACTCCCCTTTTCCCTTTTGGAGCAATCATTGAAGCTGCTGGAAGTGGCCGCCCTAAATATTTTCTGTGACTGTCACGCAGTTGTAATCAATCTGGCTACTTCCACCCAGCAAAGGCATTTTCTCAGTAGGGTTCTTGGAACATATTTTAAAGCTTAAGAATATCCAGGGCAAGGTATGTTGAATGCTTTTGCTTTTAATAGCTGGAAAGAACTGCTTCTCCATATCCCTGCCCGAGAAAAACTGAGATCCTGATTAAGGAAATGATTATTCCAGGACAGAAAACAGGTTAGAGGACGGGCACACAGGCTTCCTGACGCCTGAGCCTCGGTTTCTTTCTTCCAGTAATTTGTTTCTCGTATATTTACTTATCATCTCTTCTTTGTGGGTGCGAGGGGTACAGTGAAGCAGGTGCCACCCCTGCCCACAGTCCTGACCCCCTCTTACTGCTTTGTTTCTTGGGGGAATGCCCTCCTCTGGTTCAAAAGATCCTTGTCTTTTGGGTAATGAACTGAAAATCCAAATATGCTTATATGAATTTTTACATGAGAAATAACAGATTCTTTGTTCAACAGCAAAATTCAATGGCAGGGGCAAGAATTTTGCCCCTTCCTCCATTTGCTGGGAAAGTCTACAATCTGATGGTTATAGGTGAGAGAATAGACGAGAACAAGTTCCCTGCAAAATCAGGGCCTCTGTCTGAACCACAGTGTATCTGCCAGAAAATGTTCTCTACTGCCTTCTCTGATACTCAGATGGTGCTCTTAAGAGATTTAGGGAGTCATTCTTCTGTCGACTGGTCGTTTTGCAAGTATTTCTTAAATGACTCCTGCAGGCAGAAGCCACAAGTCAGGTGTGGCTGGAATGAGAAAGGTTGGACTCAGCATTTAAATTTGGATCTTTTCTATTTTTCATAGTGAGAGAACCATCCCCAGAGGGATGAAGCTGGTCATGGAAACAGATTGTTCCAAAAAGCAACATCCATTGTTTCAGCATCAGAGGCTGGACCTGAATTCTTACTCCTATTTTCCTCGGGAAGACTGCATTGTATCGCTTTGTTAAAAAGGGTGGGAGGATTTGGGAATATGGCATTATAACATGTATGATATCATAAGGGAAACGGATTGCTGGTCTAGGTTCGATGCAGAAGGCTTGGGACTGATGGGCGGGTATGATCCGGAGGGATGGTGTGGGGAGGGAGGGGGGGGGTCCGAATTGGGAACTCAGGTACACTTATGGCTGATTTATGTCAATGTATGGCAAAATGAGTACAGTGTTGTAAAGGAAAACAAACTAAAAAATAAAAATAAAAAAAAAGTGCATTCCCTTGTTTATTTACAATAAATATCCATGAGTTCAAACTGATCTGAGTGAAGGATTGAATAAATTAAGATATGAGGGCAAAGAGGCGAATCTCCTCTGCAGAAGGATTCCAAATAATCTATAGAGATTGTTGTTGATGTTGTTTAGTGACTAAGTAGTGTCTGACTTTTTTGTGACCCCATGGACCGTAGCCCTCCAGGCTCCTCTGTCCATGGAATTTGCCAGGCAAGAATATTGGAGTGGATAGCCATTTCCTTCTCCAGGGGCTCTTCCTGACCCAGGGATCAAACCCTCATCTCCTGTATTGGCAGGTGGGTTCTTTACCATCGAGCCACCTGGGAAGCCTGATTTATGGAGATACTCCCCCCTCAATGAGGTGAAGTCTACTGCAGACTGTGCGTGATAACTTCCTTGCAAAGTGAACAGTATGGAAAGAGAGAGGGAAAGAAAAGAGTAATTGTACAGTGGAGAAGCCTAACAAATACTACTAATTTATCCAGATGATCAAGCCAACATCAGTAGTTATATGTCAGGCTAATACTTTGTCAAATTGCCAACATCTGCTGGATCATTGAAAAAGCAAGAGAGTTCCAGAAAAACATCTATTTCTGCTTTATTGACTATGCCAAAGCCTTTGACTATGTGGATCACAATAAACTATGGAAAATTCTTCAAGAGAAGGGAATACCAGACCACCTGACCTGCCTCTTGAGNTGACTCATTGGAAAAGACTCTGATGCTGGGAGGGATTGGGGGCAGGAGGGAAAGGGAACGACAGAGGATGAGATGGCTGGATGGCATCGTGGACTCGATGGACGTGAGTTTGGGTTAACTCCAGGAGTTGTTGATGGACAGGGAGGCCTGGTGTGCTGCAATTCGTGGGGTTGCAGAGTTGGACAGGACTGAGGGACTGAACTGAATTGAATACTTTGTACCCTTGATACAATGTAATGAAAATGTTACTTTACTTCTGAGATCCTCTTCAGCCAAACCCCATAACCCTAGTTGAATCATGAGAAAAACATTATACAAATTCCAATAGTGGGACATCCTACAACATAACCTGACCACTACTCCTCAAAACTGACAAGGTCATTAAAACTAAAGAAATTCTAAAAAATTGTCAACCTAGAGGAGCCTAAGGAGATACAATGTAATTTGATATCTTGGATGTGATCCTGGAATAGAAAAACAGCATTAGATTAAAAACCTAATGAAAACCTAAGGAAGTCTGTATATACTATATCCTAAAGGAAATCAACCTTGAATATTCATTCAAAGGATGATGGTAAAGTTGAAGCTCCAATGCTTTGGCCATCTAATGTGAAGAGCCAACTTATTGGAAAAGACCCTGGTGCTGGGAAGGATTGAGAGCAAGAGGAGAAGGGGCAACAGAGGATTAGATGGTTGGGTGGCATCACTGACTCAGTGAACATGAATTTGAACAAGCTCCAGAAGATAGTGAAGGACAAGGAAGCCTGGAATGCTGCAGTCCATGGGGTCACAAAGAGTTGGACACGACTTAGCAACTGAACAACAGCAACAATAATGTCTCGGTATTAGTTTATCAATTATAACAAACGCAACTACCCTAATGTTAAGTGTTTATAGAGGAANAATTTGAACAAGCTCCAGAAGATAGTGAAGGACAAGGAAGCCTGGAATGCTGCAGTCCATGGGGTCACAAAGAGTTGGACACGACTTAGCAACTGAACAACAGCAACAATAATGTCTCGGTATTAGTTTATCAATTATAACAAACGCAACTACCCTAATGTTAAGTGTTTATAGAGGAAGCTGGATCTGGGGTGGGTGGGTGAGAACTCTCTGTATTATTATTGTTTCAATCTTTTTTTTTTTTTTTTGGTAAATTTGAAACTACTGAAAAAGACTTAAAAAAAAACCAAAACCATTTTCTACCAAGTAAGTTTGGGGAGATCTTGTATTAGACCTTATAGGTGAACAAGTGTTCTGGGATAGACACTAAATACTTTGGTAGCCCCAGAACACTGTGTATGCAGCACAGTGACTTTTTAATGGTTCTTTCTTTAGAAGATTAGCTTTATGGATGAAATACACATAATCTAAATAGTGCATATGAAAACGATGTGCTTATGTGTAATTTATTTTTAAATAGTTTTTTCTAATCGCAGAGGTTATATGTATTTATCTTAGAAAATATGAAAAATATAAAAAAGCTCAAACTGTATTAAAGATGTTTGTTATATTCAAGAGCTGCAGCTCTTTGCATGAGTGATTGCCCACTGAAGTAGCTGCTCCATGAGTCTTTTCTCAAAGGTTGGGGCTGATAGGCCCTCCAGCAGAGAAGGTCCCAGTGCCCTCTGTTCTCTTACCTTGCTCTCACTGTCACACCCCCAGATCAGGGGGAAATTGCTCATTAAATTGTCTACAGTTAACTTCACTCCAGAGCTGAGAAGGTCAGGAATTAACAGCATGATTGGCATTTGCCCTGTCTAGCAAGTAGAGTGTAAAAATTATAGTAAATCAATTATTATCACACATCGTGCTAGAGCCCTATGCTTATTTGGCTACTGTCTTAAAAAGGTAGTTTTTCTCATTCAGAGTTCTTGTAGGAAAACCAGAGAGTATAGAGAGATTCAAATAGGGTTATGGATAGGAAAGGAGCTTTAAAACAATTCAATGTGAAGGATGCATTCCTTTCTATTTTCTTATTTTTACTACCTCTATCAGGAATCTTGTGATAAGAATCAGAGAGTATATAGTTTAGGCTTTGAGAGTCCTGTGGTGTTTGTTATAACTATTCAGTTTTGTGGCATGAGATCACTCATAGACAATACAAATGAACACGGCAGGTTTCCAGTTAAACTTTATTGATAAAAATAGATGATGGGCTGGATTTCGACAGAGGGTCATAGTTTTCCTGGTCCTGATGGGCACACTTAGGGCCTGATCTATGTCCAGCTTTGTGTGATCTTCTGGACAAATCGGGTTTGGTGGCTGTAACCCATGGGGTGATGCCTAATGTGGTGAATGGGCTCAGATATTGTATGGAGATGGGGAATGTCATTATCACTCAAGTGACTGGGGACACAAACCCGGAGCCTCAAGACTGCTCTGTAAGAGGATGTCTTTGTGAGGTAGCTGTCAGGAGCACAAGACTCCAGCTCTTCCCAAAGCCTGACTTTCTTCTTGGGATCTCTTCCAGCTCCCACTGCTGTCACCACACTCTCCATCTTCTTTTTAGAATTCCAGCCCACTGTGGACAACTGACCCTTCTGTTTATTTTCTCACAATACCTGCAAGATATAGCTGGGACAGTCAGAAGACTTCTCCAGAGGCTGGGGGTTAACAAGAGAGAAACATGCTACAGAGAGCACTTTGAGATCTTGCCCCTACAGCGTGCCTAATTGGTACTTAGCCATGGGCATCTCTGCACAGTTCTAACCTGGGGGCTCCAGAGAAAGAAATCCAGGAAATGGTTTTATTTTATTTCTTCACTCAATTCTTCCTCTGCTTTTATTTGTTTTGAAATTGTCATTTTGACATAATGCTAAGGGGAGCGGTGGCTGCAGTGATGAGGGAGATTAGGCAAGAATCATCAGGTGTGTATATATACACCCAATCCTCCCCAGTTAACACCATCATGTCTGCTTTTCACCCATGAAGTCCTAGCACTGAGGCCCTCAGGAAGCAGGTGCCAAGGTCGCAATAATCTGAAACAGGCCTTGACTTATTATTGCTTGGGACGGGGTGAGTGGCATAGAAATGTGTGTATGTGTTTATTTGCTGATTTATTTTTAGGGATGAATAACCTTTTAATATGATGGTAAGTATTTGCTCCTTACTGTTTGACAAAGATATCTGAAGTTCTTTTCTTTTTTTCTTCTGTACCATCTGCTTCAAAATTTTAGACCCATTACAGGGATTAAAAAAAAAAAAAAAAAAAAAAAACAAGAAAAAAAGAAAAAAAAATTCTATATCTTTAGAGACCCTGTATGGTGACTTACCGGTTTGATTCCCTTTGTGATAGGCATTTTAAATGTTGCCTGTTTATATGGTCATGCAAATCTTTGTCCTATTTTGAACTTTAGAATTTATTTTAGAGATCATGTTATAACTATCATCTCTTACCTTGTAAGTTTCTAAGTTTTTCTTACCCTAAAATACTTGCTAAAAACTATTTTAATCAAAACCTTCTCTTGGAAGAATAATCTAAAAGGATTTCTACCACATTCTCTTTTCATTGCCTGTATTGACTGGGGATAGCCTTCCCCTTTTCCAATGTTCCTTTAAAACCTACCTGTTTTAAAGGTATAAGCAAGAGGTACAGGGAATCGAGGTCCCCATGTTATAAGGTGTCCCCCAAGATTCCAAACATTGTGATTCAGGGTTCAAGAGAGAAGAAATTAGTGTCAGCCAGGCATGGCTCAGGATGTGAACACAGCAACATTAATTGCAAGATAAAGTCGTGGTTTGGCATTTTTAAAGCTCATAGCCTTTTTGTCTAGATAAAAACCAAAGATGAAGAAAAACACTAAGACCATGTCAGCATGTGCTTCCTCTGGTTTCTAATTCATGCTGTGCTCTTGTTGAAAGTAGAGTTAAATCAGTGCAACGCATCCAGCAAGCAAATGTTCCTCTAATGATAGTCACTGGGAATGAATTCAAGTTTTATTTTGACTGGAGAGGGAGGGAGTTCCTGGGAAAAGTCTGCTCTCCTAGTATGTCAGCATTGTGTGTGAGGGATGAAATCTGCTAGGAGATCTGAGAGGCTCTGGCATTGGGACATTTTGCTATTTAAACAGATGTCTAAAGCTTCAGAAGTATGATTGAGGTCCTCCATCTATTTGTTAAAAAGAAAGGCTGGATCATGGCATATGATTCAGTAGGAGAAATATGAGAAATTTTTTCTTGCCTGCTGTAAAGTTAAAAAAGATATTTATAAGGATATTCAGTAAGGAGGGGCATTTTAAATACTGATGTTTTAAAGGAAATTATGTTTGTGTTGTCTTATTACTAGAGGTGGAATCTAGCCTAGACTAGAAAGAGGTGAAACCAGACTATGTCTGAATGTAGGGCTCCTAACTGCCATGTAAGGTCATTTGCACTATTCTCTGTGGACTCTTGAACCAAGAGTTTCATGTGGACATGAAAAACTGTAAGTTCTTGTTGGAGATCCAAATATGTTTTAATTCACTGCTGGGTCTCATTGCTTTATTTACGTAAAAGAAAGAAATGATCAACTTTGGCATCAAAATGTGAATAAGCTTCCCATCCATCATTTTGTGAAGGCAAAACTACATTTTAAGCAATATGAGTAAACATAAAATTTTCTATATTACATAATCCAATTCCACTGTATTAAAAAAATTTAACCTTTTATTTTGAGGTAATTCTAGATACATGTGTACTTGTAGAGAGAATGCCAGACAAAAAAGAGAATTCCAGAAAAACTACTGCTTTATTGATTATGCCACAGCCTTTGACTGTGTGGATCACAACAAACTTTGGAAAATTACCTGCCTCCTGAGAAATATGTATGCAGATCAAGAAGCAACAGTTAGAACGGGACATGGAACAACAGACTGGTTCCAAATTGGGAAAGATACGCAGATGACACCACCCTTATGGAGGAAAGTGAAGAGGAACTAAAGAGCCTCTTGATCAAAGTGAAAGAGGAAAGTGAAAAAGCTGGCTTGAAACTCAGCATTCAGAAAACTAAGATCATGGCATCTGGTCCCATCACTTCATGGTGAATAGGTGGGGAAACAGTGGAAACAGTGACAGACTTTATTTTTACAGGCTCCAAAGTCACCGCAGATGGTGACTGCAGCCATGAAATAAAAGATGCTTGCTCCTTGGAAGAAAAGGTATGCTCAACCTAGATAGCATATTAAAAAGCAGAGACATTACTTTTGCTGACAAAGGTCCATCTAGTCAAAGCTGATTTTTCCAGTAGCCATTTATGGATGTGAGAGTTAGACTGTAAAGAAAGCTGAATGCCAAAGAATTGATGCTTTTGAACTGTAGCGTTGGAGAAGACTCTTGAGAGTCCCTTGGACTGCAAGGAGATCTAACCAGTCAATGGTAAAGGAAATCAGTCCTTAATATTCATTGGCAGGATTGATGCTGAAGCTGAAGCTCCAATACTTTGGCCACCTGATGTGAAGAACTGACTTCTTGGAGAAGACCTTGATGCTGGGAAAGATTGAAGGCAGGAGGAGAAGGGGGCAACAGAGGATGAGATGGTTGGTTGGCATCACTGACTTGATGGACATGAGTTTGATCAAGCTCTGGGAGTTGGTGATGGACAGAGAAGCCTGGCATGCTATAGTCCATGGGGTTGCAAAGAGTTGGACACAGCTGAGCAGCTGAACTGAACTGAAATGATGTACTCATAGGAAATATCACAGAGAGGCCATATATCCATCACTCAGCTTCTCCCCATGGTAATATCTTGCATAATTTATCATACAATATCATAACCAGGAAATGAACATTGATATGCACTATTGATCTTATTCAGATTTCGGCAGTGTTACATGTACTCGTGTGTGTGTGTGTGTGTGTGTGTGTGTGTGTGTGTGTGCCTTCAGGTCCATGCAGTTTTATCACTTGTGTATAAGGGTGGGACTGCCACCACATCCAGCATAGAGAACAGATCCATCACGAGGAGCCCTTGTGCTACTCTTTTACGACCACAGCCACTCTGCTTCCTGCCCTACTCCATAACTCAGGTTACCACTAATCTGTTCTTCATCTCTTTAATTTTACTATTTTGAGAATACTATATAGACTCCTACAGTACATAAGTTTTTGAGAATTTTTTTTCAGTTATTATAAGTTTCTTGAGATCCTTTCAGATTTTTACCTGTATCAGTCGTCATTCCTTTTTATTGCTGAGTATTATTCCATCATATGGATATACCACCACTTGTTAATTTTCTGGTTGAAAAGCATTTGGATTGCTTCCACTTTGGCAATATTATGAGTAAAATTTTTATGGATATTTGTGTATACATTTTTGTGTGAACATAACTTTTTATTACTCTGAGATAAATGCCTAATAGCTGCTGGATCACATGGTAAGTGCCCAAGGATAGCTGCTGGATCACATGGTAAGCACATGCTACTTTTTGTAAAAAATTGCCCTCTTCTCCAGAGAGGCTGTACTATTTTACATTCCCACCAGCAGTGTATGAGTGATCCACATCCTCCACATTCTCGTCAGCATTTGGGGTTATCACTATTTTTTACTTTAGCTATTTTGGGAGGTGTGTAATGATAGCCCATTGGGGTTTTAATTTGCATTTTCCTATTGGCTAATGGGACTGAACATTGTTTCGTATGCTTATTTGCCATCTATTTATCCTCTTCAGTGAAATGTCTTTTCATGTCTTTTGTCCATTTTTTGGATGTTTATTTCTGTTTTTTTTTTAAACTGAGTTTTAAGTGTTCTTTATGTATTCTAGATACAAGTCCATCAAGTCCTTTGTCAAATATGTGGTTTGCAGATATTTTCTTCCAGCTTACAGCTTTTCATCTTCTTCATAGGATATTTCACAGAGCAGAAGTTTTTTTTTTTTCTTTGCTTTTGATGAAGGTTTTTTTTTTTTTTATCAATTTTTAAATCAAATTTTCCTCTATGGATATGTTTTGATATCACACTTTATTTTTATCCCTGTCTTTTTTCTTGAGTTACATGTATTTGCAGCTAAAAGGAAAACTTTGAGTAAGGCATTATTGTGAATTACCTGTGTTTCCGTACTCTCAGCAATTTACACATGTTGGGTAGATTTAGACTATTTGCTTTATAGCAGCTGAGGAGTGCAGAGAATGACTGGATTCTGGAAAGTACAAACTACATTTAATAAGACATTTTCCTCCTTGTTCTCACAACTGATATTCTTTCTCAGGCTTTTTAGCCGTCCTGGTTTTGGAGATTGCACTAATTGGTCTGTGCTCCAAGGTACAAACCTAGGAGACGCACAAAGGCTGTTTTATTTTGTTGTAAGGAGTCTCTAGCATAGGGGAAAGTGCATGCATAGAATTACATGCCCAAAGGCAGTCATGCCCAAACTTGAGTCCTCCAAGCTGTGTGGTTTCTCCACGCTTTCTTTTTCTCACCAGGAAAGTGGGGATAGCAATCTTCACTGCTTCATAGAGTGGCTGTGAGAAGAAAAGGAGGTAATAATGTATGCAAGGCATATTACAGAGGAGCTGATATGCACATGTGCTGAATAAATTACTTGTTATGACCTAACCTTTCCTTTCTGCATGTATTCATGTTCAGATTATTTCCACCTAAAGTGAAAAATTTCAAAGTTCCACAGCTGCTACCAGTCGTTTATCAAGGAGAACGTGGAGATCTAAAGGAAAAAGCTCCACCTGTATTTGATCCCTTAAGGAGGAGACGAACAAATGAATTTACACGTGGGAGAGGAGTGAATCTCCTTTGCTTATTTACAGAAGAGATGTTATCCAGTAACTGCCTCTTCCTTTGCAATTGTTCAGCAGAATATACATCCCTAACAAGTGTGTACCCCTCAAAAACAAAGTTGAGATAAGACTTGAAGTTTATTTGGAATATGATAAAAGAAAACACTTTGGAGGATTAGGCAAATGAAAGAAGAAGGAAGGGTAGCCCAAAAAGGATGTGTTATCAAAAGGACACCACCCAAGGCAGTAGGAGTTTAATTCCTCGGAGAAGTCTGTGAGCTACTGGAGAAGCTGGGACTCAGAGTTATCTCACTGGAGGAAGGAGGGATATGGGTGTTTGTCTGCCAGTTCCCCTTGGTTTTGGAGGATGGGTGCTCCAGGGTGGGTTGGTTAATTCCCTGGCATGTCGCACATCTCTGCAGAGTAGAAAAAGCCCTCAGGCAGGGTGCTGACAGTTGAGTGAAAGAAATGGCTGATTCACATCAATGTATGGCAAAACCCACCACAATACTGTAAAGTAATTAACCTCCAATTATAATAAATAAATTAAAAAAAAAGAAATGATGCCAAGGGGGTGCAGCAAGGCCTTGATGGTTTCTGCTACAGTCAGTTCTTTGCCTCTCAGGTGTCCCATTTTAACTTTATCTCATACTGTTTCTTCAAGTTTGAGGCTGGTCACTAGGAGTCAGTGGACAAGCTATGGTTCCTGCTGTTGCCCTTGGTTTCCAGGACACAACTGCTATTTATCATCTCCTCTCTTCATCGAGCACTCTAGATCTCCCTTAGCCAGCACTTGAGAACAAGGAGGTTGCTTACAGAGCTGGGAAACCCACACCTTCATTTCCTATGGGCCCCTGGCTAGAATCTTAGTGATTCAGTAGTTAAAACATCTTGTTTACACTTCCTGGACAGCATGGACATATCAAGAGGGACTCTGATGAATTCTCTGGGTTCTAGACCTATACTTTCACGCACCATTATGTACCAGCAACCCCAGCTACTTATAATTATCAGAGACAGTGAGCTCTGGCGATGTAGACACGCTTTTCTTGACCTGCTCAGGAAAAGAGAGTTTGGTGGAACCTTTACAGTTTCTTCTGGTAGAAGCCTTCCCGTCGCCGCTGGCCCATCCACATTCTTACTCGCAGACCTAAACTAATGTGGGAATTTGATCTAGGATAAGGATATCATCTTAATTACACATTTGGGAGTGGAGACGACAATCCATTGAGACAGACTCGAGCCAGTTCTCCATTTGTCACCTAGTTTCCTCTTCGCTGCTTCCACCCTACTGGGGGCTCATTTGGTGATTCACTCGGACCCTGTACCAAACAGTCTTTGAATGATCTGGTCACTCTTCTCCTCAGTGTACAGTTATGTGGGTAAATGGCTATGGTCCCTTTGGGATAGGATTAGGGGAACTCTTCTCGTGTACTTGCTCTGGTTTTGCAGGTCAGATGCCTTTAGTGGCTTTGATTGGTTGTCTCTGGATCTGAGAGCTGATTGGTCTAAAAGTGAGGCCAGAGTTGGAGTGTCTGTTCATCAGCTCCTGTCAGTCGTTGGTTTAAGACTGTCCTGGGGGAGCATCAAGTCCCTGGTATTCCTGGTTGGCCCAGCAGGAGCAGAGAAGGTTCCTGTGGTCAGAGAAAGCCCTCAGGCAGAGAGCTGTGGTGTTGGCAGTGGCAATCTGAGCAGACAGGCAAGGGAATGGTTAGCAAGGAGGATCCACCAGGTATGGGGCACCAACCACATTGTTGACAAACTTATTCCTGCCAGTTTGGAATAATTTGCACATAGTATTACCCACTAGTATCAGAGAAATCAGTGGATTAATCTTTCAGCTAACTTCAGGATTTATCTTTCCCTACAATCCCAGTTTGTAAATACCTGTGGCTTAGAATTATTTTTTCCCCTCTAAATTAAAAAAAAACCAACTCACTAATAATCGTTATAAAAGCCAACTAAATTAGAAAACAACAACAAAAAAGAAACAAAAGTAAATCAAATATACTTCAGTAAAATTTAAAAAAATACATAAAGCCACACGTAAGATCATTGAGAAAATACTGTAATGCAGGCATGAAGTAAGAGGCATAAGTGCCCTGGAGGTAATTTGTTATTATGATGAACAAGTTAAAGGAAGGAAATAGGCAGAGACCTTGAGTATCTCTGCTGATTCCCTGGTCTCTGGCCTCATGTCCTCCAGCATTAGAACATCCCCAGGAGAGAGAAAAGACGTGGAATATCATTCTCACTTTATCAAAAAGGAAGATGAATAATAAAAAGTTAATATGTTTGAAGTTACATCATGAATTTTAGGAATACAGCTGTGCCTCTTGATTCCCAGTTTAGTATCCTGATGCCCGCTGAACGGTTCTTTCTCTCACTGCAATTGCGATCTCAAATTACATCGGTAAGCTCATACGCCACAGTCTGTTTTTTCTGGGGGAATGGAGAATGACAGCCTGTCTGTCATCCATCTTTGCTTTAGAATGAAATTGTGACTTTTATGTAACTGCAGTAATATATGTACACTATAAAAATGCCTTGCAGTCTGAAAATGATACAAATAAATTGGGAAATGAAGACAAATGTGCTACTGAAAGGTTATAATTTTCAAATCTGTTAGCATGAGTCAGACTCCGTGCACCAATGTTCTCTTGAAATGGGGTTGACAGTTCTTCAGTGTTAAGCAGAAACATGATAGAATTAATCTCACACATCATAAGTGTCTCGTACCCACCACCACAAATGACACATGGAACTCAGGACCTTTTGTTGGAAAAGTGAACTCAAAAGCCATGTAGCTGGATAGCAATGTCTTTCTGTTAATTTTGTTCGTACACAATTTGTTCTTACTGAAATTTCCCTTTTAGGAGTATTGTACATCAAATGGCCCTGGGATGTACTTTCAAGTATATTCCCACGTAGAATGCTGGGAGTGTCAGGCCTTTATTTTCAATATTTAAAGTAGTTTTAGCAAAAGCTGCCACATAGTTATATCTATGTGTGTATATATATACACATATATAAATGTGTGTGTGTGTATTAAAATTAACTTTTCAAGTGCTTCATCTACGGTGTACTATTATAGATGAGGACATGGGGCTGAATGCTTATAATCATTCAATGCCCAGAGAGTTTCAACTGTTCAACAGTGACAGTTTCATGGATCTTTGGCTCCAAATCCTTACTTTCTGTGCAGACATGGAGTGAACATCTACTTCCCTTCCTCTCTACCCCCCTGAAGCACAAACGTGAAGTTAGGGAAGGAACGGGTTTGATTTCATCTGTCACCTCCTGGCCAGCCATGCAGCCATGGCAGTACTAGTGGACTGCATTAAGCCTTCTGTTTCTCTTTGGGTATTTAAGCCACTTAAACCTTGTGGCCCAGACAGTAAAGAATCAACCTGAAACACAAGAGACCCATGTTCAATCCCTGGGTTGGGAAGATCCCCTGGAGAAGGAAATGGTAACCCACTCCAATATTCTTGCCTGGAAAATTCTATGGAAGAGGAGCCTGGCGGGCTGCAGTCCGTGTGGTCTCAAAGAGTCAGACATGACTGAGCAACTTAATGCAAAGACTGGAGCTCGTAGAATCCACTTCTTTATTTTGTGAGAAAGAGGATTATAATTATACTTTTTCTTCTCTGATTCCTCAGAGGTTACCAACAGCAGTTCCCTGTTCTTTGCACTGTTCTTTGTCTGCTTGAAACTCATTTAGAACACCTAGGTCCTCATTTACAACCACCTTATCCATCGGTGATTTCAATTTCCTCCTAACAATGTTAGTTTCACCTTTCCCAGGGTGACAACACTGCTTTTAGATGGAGTAGATGAAAGTAAAGCAGAAGCTGAATGAATGCATTTCTTTTTGTGGTTTGCTAGTATTAAATCTTTGCCCCTGAAGTAGATTTAATACAACTTATTTAATAACCTAAAACAAAGTGAGCAACAGAAAATCGAAAAATAAAAACGATACTACCGACATTTTCAATGCCATCACCGACTTGATGGACGTGAGTCTGAGTGAACTCCGGGAGTTGGTGATGGACAGGGAGGCCTGGCGTGCTGTGATACATGGGGTCGCAAAGAGTCGGACACGACAGCGCCTGAACTGAACCCCCACACCACAATTTGAAAAGGATCATCATTAGCTAATCAAAATATTCATTTCACTTTGGCTCTTATCTGTTCTTATTTATTAGTTACAGTTCTTAGTAAACCATTCACCAATTATCCATTTTTTAGTTTTCTCATTCTACTGAATATTCTGCCATCTTTCTTTTTAAATATTTTCAAAGCCTGCCACTGACCCATTTATTTATTTTTTTATCTATTTGTTTTGAATAATGATTAGTAATTGAAGCTGCTGAATGATTAGGACTTTATTATTCCAAGTGTGTGCTTTGGAATCTAAAAGACTATCTTCTTTGTTTTAAATGGTTGCATAACCTTTAGTAGACAGAGCAACATCTTTGAACTTTGGTTTCCTCCTGTATAAATAAGCAGTGAGGATTCAGTGAAATAACACATATGAAAGTCCTGCTCCATGTGCCTTACACAGGATAGAAAATCTGTGAAGTATCATCTTTCCTCTTCTTTGAATAAACTGTGATGATATTGAAGCAATCAACTTTTACTATTTTTTATGGGAATATAGTTGACTGGAAAGTGAAAGTTTTCATTGCTCAGTCGTGTCCCACTCTTTGTGAGCGCATACACCAGGGAAGCCCAAAGCCAACCATTTCCCCAGCAAGTAGGGTTTGAACCTGCATGAGGAGACTTCACTGGATTTCAAGTCTAATGCTTTAACCACTGAACCATTGCTGCCGCCAAGGGGCTTCCTTGGTGGCTCAGCTGTTAAAGAATCCACAGTGCAGGATAACTGGGTTCAATACCTGGATCAGGAAGAGCTCCTGGAGAAGGGAATGGCTACCCAGTCCAGTATTCTTGCCTGGAGAATCCTATGGATAGAGGAGCCTGATGGGCTTCAGTCCATGGGGTTGCAAAGAGTTAGACGTGACTGAGCAGCTAAGCGTGCACACACAGATAGTTGATTTACAATGCTGTGTTAGTTTCGGGTGTGTGGCAAAGTGGCTTAGTTATGCATATATTTATTTTGTTTTGTTTTTTTCCCATACGGTATTTCAGAGTACTGAGTATTGAGTAGAGTTCCCTGTGCTATACAGTAGGTCCTTGTTGATAATCTATTTTATATATAGTAGTGTATATATGTTAGTCCCAATCTCATTTATTCCTCCCCCAACCTTTCCCCTTTGATAGCCATAGTTTGTTTTATAAGTCTCTGAGTCTGTTTCTGTTCTGTAAATAAATTCATTTGTACCATTTAAAAAATTCACATATAAGGGATATCATATGGTATTTGTCTTTCTCTGCTGACTTGCTTCAGTTGGTATGATAATTTCTAGGTCCATCCATGTTGCTGCAGGTGGTATTATCTCATTCTTTTTCATGACGGAGCAACATTGCATTGTTTGTCTGTCTGTTTATGCTACATCTTCTTTATCTGCTCCTCTGTCAGTGGACATTTAGGTTGCTTCCATGTCTTGGCTGTTGTAAATAGTGCTGCAGTGAACATTGGATGCATGTATCTTTTTGAACTGTGTGTTTTCCAGATTCATGCTCAGGAGTGGGATTGCTGGATCATATGGTAGTGCTATTTTTAGTTATTTAAGAAACTTCCATATTATTTTCCACAGTGGCTGCACCAATTCACATTGCCACCCAAAGTGTGGGAGGGCTCGCTTTTTTCCACACCCTCTCCAGAGTTTATTGTTTGTAGACTTTTTGATGATGACCATTCTGACTGCTGTGAGGGGATACCTCATTGTAGTTTTGATTTGCATTTCTCTAATAATTAGCAATATAGAGCATTTTTTCACATGAAGCACTCAATTTTGATCATTATGGAGAATTAATTATTTTTAAAGATCTTTACTTATAAAATAAAGGCAAGAAAAGTCAGGCAGCTTCATGGATCATTATTCTGAACAGTTTGAAATCTGAAAAAGTGTCAGGACTTCAAGCTCTCAAGATGTATTACCCAATTTTTTCCTAACAAGACTCGTTTTTCCAAGTTTATAATTTATATTGACTGATACCAATAGTGAATAGTTTGTCAGAGAGCCTTTTAATCAGTCTGCACTCTTTCTCATAACCAGTTCATACATCAAAGACTCAGATAGTTAAGGAAATAGTTTTAATTGCCAGATCTACCAAACTAACATACTTCACCCTAGGAAATTTTCTCGGAGGATGTAGAATGGAGATTGGTTCTGCTTTCCTGTTATTGTTATAAATCAGGCTTGTGGGAAAATTCCTTCTCTTGTCTATTATGTTATTTTCATTTCTGAACTGTGTTGTATCCTAACACAAATATCTTGTGAATTTAACACAAAATGAGACTTCTTTTGAATAGAGAATGACTGAAAAAAGTAAACTTAAAAGTATTTGAATTGATACTTTGGTTCTTTAAAAAAAATTGCTGATTAAAAATCCAGTTCATACCAGGCGAAGTAAAAAGAAATTTATTGAAAGGGTACTGGGGTACTCATGGGAAAAGCAAGCCATGTGGATGGGAGAAGTGCCATTAAGGAAGTAGCAGCTGGAAATAGGGACTGAAACACAGTCAAGACCCAATGGTTGTCTTTAATTCCTGATTCTCTGAGTCTCATCCTTTTCTCTTGCACTGACTCACTTTCTCCACGTGGCGTAAACCATGAGCTGGTAACTCCTGAATTTATATCTTACTGCTCCATCCAGCAAAGAAAGAATAGCACTGCTCTCATCACCTGGAAGACCTATAATCCTAGGGAACGTGGTCATTGGTGCAGCTTGGGTCAGTGCCTGTTCAGGACTAATCGCCTGTAGAGAGGGAGTGGGATCTGGTGAACACACGGCAGGCACTGTAAAAATCATTCAGGTAGAGTGAGAGGCAGGTTGGTGGCTACTGGGTAGAAAAAAGCAATAGGTATCTTTATGACTTGGCCCTGCTCTTTTCCCACAACGATCTCTCGTAGCCTTCTTAATACTTTCAGCACTGTGAATACTGCCCTTGTGTCTTTCATTCATGGGCTTTTGCTCATAATGATCTTTCTGCTTGAAGTACTATTTTTCTTCCCTTCTCCTAGTGACTCCTACTTCCCCTTTTATTTGCCACTTAAGTACACTGACCACAGAAAGCTTTCTGTGACCCTCAAGTTCAGGTTTCAGCCTAACTTGTGCTAGGGGATGCAATTATAGCCTGAATTTCTCACAGCAAGGCAAATGTCATACTGTATGGTCTTAGGTCTTCAACGCTAAATAGGCTATAAAATCATAAGGGTGGAGAACCCATCTGTCATGTTTATAGCTATGTCTTTAGCCCAACATCTGGCAAGAGTAATTGTTCCATAAACAAATGTTAGGTAAATGAAGGCATAAACAAAGGAATAGGGAATGAGCACAATTTGAGAGCTGTGGTAACCTGGAGAAAGGGGCAGTCATGGTAAACTACATAGAGAGTTTGAGGGTTTCTTGGATAATCCTTTTAGCCAGTTTAGAATATGGTATGTCTGGTACTGGGCCTAAAACCTAACACACATTATTTTATTTAATCTCTATGGGTTGGTTTTAGAATTCTTATTTTCCATTTGAGGGAGCTTAAATAATATGCCAGTGGTTCCACTCAGAGAACACACAGTAGCGGGGTTTAAAACTCAGTATCTGACTCCGATTCCTGTGTTCTTAACCATCGCTCTGCCTTGATCCCTTTGTTGGCAGTTCCAGATGAGAGAATGGATTCCTAGGTCTTCTAGCCCTTGAAGTCTATATGTCATCCTTTTCTTTTAAGAAGGAAGTAAGTTTTCCCAATACCATTAATATATTGACCTGTAGGTTCTTTGGCAGTTGAATAGATTGTTAAATTCTTATTCTTCCTGGTCGTGATTGAGACTGTGAAAAACACAAATTAGCAATCATAGTTTAACCATGAGAGAGAGCAAGAAAAGTTATTAACTGATTAGTCATTTGCTGAAGCTTGCTGAGTTTCAATAGGTATAAATTATGTAGAATAAAAAATCTGCTAAATTTGATAATTATTTCCATTCTCTGATTTTATTATGGTCAGAAGTAAAACTTTCCAGAATCTCATAAATTACCAGTATGGCATGATTCTTAATTTAGAAACAATGCCATAATTATCTAGGTTTTGAAATTTTCTCTACTTTCAGAGTACATGTTTATGTATAACAATGTTGTTTTAGGTGAAGTGACTTAGGTGACTCCTAAGAATCTGAAATTCTTCCAGTTCTATTCTTGGTTCAATCTGATGGAAAATTTGTCTTGAGTAGCTTCCCTAGGAGGAAAGTTTCTTCTATTTCCCTCTGTTCTGCCCATATGACAGAATTCAAAACACAGGTGGGACAAGTGAAAATGTAGCCCATTATTCAGATGCCTTTTCTTTTGGGTGCTGGGTAAATTCAGCTCTAGAATGAAACAGACTGATAAGCCTGTCATTCAGAGTGACATGCCATTATATAACTATGAAGGATAAAGGTGGGCATGTGAATCGACTTCCCTCTGTGCATTAGTATTTTTAACTGTGATCATTTCCTGATCTTGTAATTATAAACCACTGAGTTGGATGTTTGAGTGTAATTTACTAGAGGTATAATTCTTGCTGAAACCACAACAAGCACAACAGCCTCTCTTATTTATCAGAGTATGCATTCATGTCAGCCATCAAGCATATGAAGTCACATTTATATATATCTTTGTTTTTGTCCCATCTCAGCTATAAGTTCATAAACTTCAAGGGGAGAAGATTCATCCCATCCATTTCTTTTATACTCTGTTTCACAGCATTCCCTCTGGTAGTGCCTTAGCTCCCAAAGGACACTTGATAACAGTGAGTAACCAACACTTCTCTCTTTGGGGTGTAGCTGTCTTTGGAGAAGTAATGTGGGAGTCCCAGTGTCACGTTCTAAGTGTGACACTAATCCAGAAGCTTCCATATGACTTGACAGTAATTTCCTTTATTTCTTTCTATTTTTTTTTTTCTTCAGCTGCCACCACCAGTTCATTAGCAAGTCTGGTTAGCTCTGCCTTTAACATAGATCCAGAATCTTCGCACTTCTTTCCTTCTCTACTGTTATTAACCCAGACCAAGTCATCTTCTTAAGTTTATGTATTAGCTTTTTTTCCCCCCACCGCCGCAATGCCCAGAGGCTTGCAGGATCTTAGTTTCCTGACCAGAGATTGAACCTGGGCCCTCAGCAGTGAATGTGTGGAGTCCTAACCACTGGACAACCGGGGAATTCCCTATGTTAGCCTTTTTTTTTTTTTTTTTTTTTAAATTTATTTGTGGTTGTGCTGGGTCTTCATTTCTGCATAGGCTTTTCTCTAGTTGTGGAGAAGGAAATGGCAACCCACTCCAGTATTCTTGCTGGAGAATCCCATGGACAGAGGAGCTTGGTGGGCTACAGTCCACAGATCGCAAAGAGTCGGACACGACTGAGCGACTTCACTTTTCTCTAGCTGCAGCAAGTGGGAGCTACTCTCTAGCTGTGCATGGGCTTCTCGTTGTGGTGGCTTCTTTTGTTATGGGGCATGGACTCTAGGGCATGCTGCATAGTTGCAGCACCTGGGCTCAGTAGTTGCAGCTCCTGGGCTCAAGAGCACAGGCTCAGTAGTTGTGGTGCATGAACTTAGCTCTTCACAGCATCTGAGTCTTCCCAGATCAGGGATTGAAATTGTGTCTCCTGCATTGGCAAAGCAGATTGTTTACCACTGAGCCAGAGGAAAGCCCTGTATTAGCTTTTTTGACTGCTTTCCATGCCGGTACTATTGCTTTCCTCCACCCCTCAATGCACCCCACCCAAACCCTTTCATTTTTTGCACAGCAGAAAGAGAATGTAAATCAGATTCTCACTGTGCATCAAATATTTCAAGTTCATTGCATCCTGGAGCCTTTTCACCTATTCTTTCTGCCTGGACAGTTTGGAAAGTTCTCCCCTTCTATGGCTGGCTCATACTGTTATTTACATCGAGCTCAAGAGTAATTTCTGAAAGGGATTCTGAAATCTTCTTTTTTCTCTTGCAACTCTTCTTTCATCTTTGCCTACTCATAAATATATGTCATTCACTTAATAGTCCTATTTCAAACAGAGAATAGTGAATTTCAGAGGAAATTACCTTTCAGTACTTTAAAACTGAAAACAACTTAAAATTTTTTTCTAGTTGTAATATTAATCCATGGTTATTAAGGAAATTTGAAAATAGAAAGCAAATGAAAATAATTAAATTACCCAAAACTCTACCTTCTAGTTGTTCAATCACTAAATTGTGTCTGACCCTTTGTGACCCGTGTGTACTGCAGCACATCAGGCTTCATTGTCCTTCACTATCGCCTGGAGTTTGCTAAAACTCAATTCCATTGAGGCAGTGATGCCAACCAACCATCTCATCCTCTGTTGCCCTTTTTCTTCTTGCCCTCAATTTTCTCAGCAACAAGGTCTTTTCCAGTAGGTTTGCTCTTTGCATCAGTTCAGTCTCTCGGTTGTATCTGACTCTTTGCAACACCATGGACTGCAGCGCACCAGGCTTCCCTGTCTGCCAGGGTCCAGCCCTGGTGGATCCAGGGTGACTCGAAGGTGGAGACAGAGTCGGTGTCCTGGGAAAAACTTCTTTAATTACAGATATAGAGGGATTAGAAAATTAGCAGAGAAAAGAGGCTGAATAACTTGGCTTACATGGAATACCAATCACCACCTACGTAGGCCACAGGCGTCTTTCTGTTTTCCTGAATGAGAGGAGGCACTGAGGCCTCCCCGGTCCAATCTTAGAAGCCCAGGCAGAATTAGTAGGCTTGGTGAGGACCCACGTGCCAGATGGGAATTCAGCCAGAAAATAGTAGGAGATATTAGTGGAGAAAAAGAGGCTGAATAAGTTGGTTTATATGGGATACCAATAAAATTCCAAGACAAGGAATTTGCACCATCTACGTTGGGCCACTGGTGCCACTTGAATATCGGAAGGTGCCCCTCCTGGCGCCACTTGAATATCGGAAGGTGCCCCTCCTTGGGCACCTTTTCGCGTGGACATGAAAGCCAGGGCAAGTAAGCAGACATGGCGGGTACCCATGCTCCAGATGGGAATTCAGCCAGAAATACGGAGAACAAGATAGAACGACATGGGGGAATCAGTCTTTCCAGAAACTGCCCATTTTCTTTATTTTCAGCTTTGCTTATATACCTTTTGTTACATGTAGGGATGAATACAGAGTCATGCGGGGGTCAGCAGACCTGACCCTTGTCAAAATCAGGTGCTTCACATAAATGTATAAAAAAAGGTTTTAGGGGTTTTACATTATCTTCTGGCCATGAGGCCTGCTGACATTTTATGACCCTTNACTGACTCGATGGACGTGAGTCTGAGTGAACTCAGGGAGTTGGTGATGGACAGGGAGGCCTGGCATGCTACAATTCATGGGGTCGCAAAGAGTCAGACACTACTGAGCGACTGAACTGAACTGAATTGAACTGATGTACTTCTTTCCCAATTCTGAAACAATCCATTGTTCTATGTCCATTTCTAATTGTTGCTTCTTCGTCTGCAAGCCGGTTTCTTAGCAGACAGGCAGGGTGGTCTCATATTCCCATCTCTTTAAGAATTTTTCACAGTTTGTTGTAATCCACATGGTCAGAGGCTTTAGCATAGTCAGTGAAGCAGAAGCAGATATCTTTCTGGAATTCTCTTTTTCTATGATACCATGGATATTGGCAGTGATCTCTGGTTCCTCTTCCTTTTCTCAATCCTGCTTGTGCATCTGGAAGTTCTCGGTTCACGTACAACTAAAGCCTAGCTTGAAGGATTTTGAGCATTACCTTGCTAGCATGTGCAGTGAGCACATCTGTGCAGTAGTTTGAGCATTCTTTGGCATTGCCTTTCTTTGGGATTGGAATGAAAACTGACCTTTTCCAGACCTGTGGCCACTGCTGAGTTTTCCAAATGTGCTGACATATTGAGTACAGCACTTTAACAACATCATCTTTTAAGATTTGAAATAGTTCAGCTGAAATTCCATCACCTCCACTAGCTTTGTTCATAGTAATGCTTCCTTAGGCCCACTTGACTTCAGACTCTAGGATGTATGTCTGGCTCTAGGTGAGTGACCACACCATGGTCCTGGTTATCCAGGTCATTAAGACTTTTTTGTATAATTCTTCTGTGTATTCTTGCCACCTCATCTTAATCTTCTCTGCTTCTGTTAGGTCCTTGCTGTTTTTGCCCTTTATTGTGCCCATCTTTGCACAGGTTTCTTAGGAGACAGGTAAGGTAGCCTGGTATTCCCATCTCTTTAATCTTATCCACAGTTTGTTGTGATCCACACAATCAAAGGCTTTAGTGTAGTCAGTGAAGCAGAAGTAGATGTTTTTCTGGAATTGCCTTGCCTTTTTATGATCGAGCAGATGTTGGCAATTTGATCTCTGGTTCCTCAGACTTTTCTCAATCCATCTATAGTCTATACATAGAGCATATGCTCTTTGCACAGAGCATGTGGTGATATAGTATTTCATCCATCCGTCACATGCTCAGTCGTGTCTGACTCTTAGCAACACTATGGCCTATAGCCTGTCAGGTTCCTCTGTCCATGAGATTCTCCAGGCAAGAATACTGGAATAGGTTGCCATTTCCTCCTCAAAGGGATCTTCCCAACCCAGGGATTGAACCCACGTCTCCTGTGTCTCCTGCATTGCAGGCAGATTCTTTACCACTTGAGCCACTGAGGAAGCCCAATATAGTATTATTGATTACGAAATTGTAAGTCCATGTCCTCTCCTTCTTCTTTCTTGATATTTTCTCAGTCATGTTAACTCTGAAGAATGAAATGAGTTAAACAGTGATAAATATATCATTCTTTTGATTGCTCAAATAGCTGTTTAAAAAATATATAAATATGTTTTGAAATCCATCTGAATATTGCATATGTAATCAGTGCATAGCATGTGTTTTGTTGTGATGACAAGCGGCATCTGTTAAAAATGATTTTCCATTATGCCATTCCAGCTTGCCTAAATCTTAATGTATTCAGCGTATTTCTCTATTCAGATAGTGCTGTCCCTTACTATGGAAGCGCTGACCTGGTTACTCACTCCTACTCCAAAAGCAACCCGTCCTTGGTGTCTTGTCCCTCGGCTCTCCCTGTCTGTTCTTCTGCCGAGGAGCTGTGTTCTCAAGTGTACCTTCCCTCTCCCCATTCCCAGTCCAAATCTTGGCTCTCCACCTCAGGTGAGTAGCCAGGCAGAGGGTCAAAGTGAGCTATAGGGGAGAGTGTAACAAAGACCATTCCAAGTCTGTGTGTGTGCATACTCACTCAACTGTGATGGACTCTTTGCGACCCCATGGAATGTAGCCCACCAGGCTTCTCTGCCCATGGAATTTTCCAGGTAAGGATACTGAAGTGAGTTTCTATTTCCTCCTTCAGGGGTTCTTCCTAACCCAGGGATTGAACTCAAATCTCTGCGTCTCCTGCCTAGTGAGTCCTAATTTCTGGGAGTGGGGTTTAGGAATCTGAATTTAACCAGGAGCTCCACAGGATTCTGTTGCAAATTAATGTTTGAGAGCCATCAATTAATTTGCCAAGATGGGTATACAGGATGGCTCAGGCTGGCCAAGCACTATGTTGTGAAAATTATGTTAGGTGAGCTTCACAGTGGTTACACAGACTTCTTGGGCTGGCTGAATGAGTTTTTGTTTTTGCAGCCCCTTCAGTTTTGTGCCCCCCAGGGAGTCCCTCACTTGCTTCACCCTAGTCCTGGCCTGACTTGCAATCTGTACTTCCAGGGAAGGCATGATCAAACACTGCTAAAGAGCATGGAACTGGTGGCACTGCTGCTTAGCTGTATTATCTTAGGCAAGTTATTTATATACTCAATATGCCAGTTTTTCCCTTGGGAAAACAGGAGTAATAATCACACCAACTTTACAGAATTTGCTGTGAGGAATAAATGGAATAATCCATGTGAAGAGTTTAGTATGGTGCCCATCAGAGAACAGGGTATAGGCCCTGTTGGCTGTTGTGATGCTTGTCCTATGGGCCAGTTTTGTTTTCTTCTATGGGAAAGCTCGGCCTACCTTTCACAAGAGAAATTCACAAGTTTCCAGAACACAACCCATTTATAACTTGGGGATGTCCAACCTAAATGCTTTTGGCTTTGTCACTGTTTGGAGGAGTTAATCAGAGGCCATATTATTCTCATGCTAATTAAAAGAATAGAGCCCCAGGCAGCAAACCAAGCCCAGCTGCCTGTGGTTGCTTTTATATCACCCAACATCTTTCTTTAGAGGAGCCCTAAAAACTCAACTGATATTGTCAGCTTAGTAAACAACCTCACAAAGCCTCTTTGAGGAAGACATATTATTAAAATTGAGATTGTTTAAAACAAAGCCTCTTTCCAAATAGGGTAAAATTTAAGAACTCCAAAAAGTATACTAAAAAAGGAAAGCCAAATCAAAGAAAATTTGAGCATATAGGATCAGTGAGAGAAAAACTGTTTCAGTCTAGTTTTTCTATTACTTTATTGTTAATGAGTAGAAACATCAGTAAGAACTTACAGATAACTTCAGAGGCATACTGAAGATAATTTTAGAGGCAGAGGGAATTGTGGGTTTATTTCTTTATGCTGGTGTCTAAACGGCCCTCTATTTTGTATTTCTGTAGGCCAACCCTACAGTCTGTATCTGCCTTACTTAACAGGAGACCATTTCCCCAAACTCTCCCTGTCTCATTCTGCACAAGCTCTCTGGTGATCATCCCAAACACCCTCAGTATAGATCCCACTCCCGCTTCAGAATCTTACCTTAGGGGCATCTTCTCTGAATTCTGACCTGTACCAGGAATGCGCTGCCTCCTCTTTCTGGCTTTCCTTCTCTGTCCCAGCCTGCCTCCTGTAGCACCTGTTATCTGGGGTGATTTCTAATATCCGTTGTTACCTTTCTCTCTGAAGCCCATTCAGAAGAGGAAGAGGGCCTCAGGTTTTTTTGTATTCCCAGCAACCAGGGTCCTAGATGCTCAATAAACATTTGTTGATGGTGACGATAATGATGTTGACTAAAAATTGGACTGATTGTCTGGACTCTTCTTGTGATTAAATTCTGAATTAATTTCAGGTTTATTACAGCAGCGAATGAAACCAAAATTGCTCCCTACTTGGGACAGCAAGACTGTGATGAGATAGAGTAACCCCGAAACAAGTTCTAAGTTTCTCTTTTCCCTGATGCTAGTTTGCACCAGGATTTTGAGAAAATGCATGGATAGGACCTGGAACCTGCCACAAGAAGGTTTTTTGCTATTTACTACCATGCGTGCCAGCTGATGGTTAAACACTAGATAATTTTAAAGTCCTCCCAAGAATTCCAGATTCCTTTCTTTGTCTCACTTGCAGCAGGACACTAGTCTTAATTTGCTACTTTCCTCTCATTGCCCCCTGATTCACAAGGATAAATTTAAGAGGGGAGCTGGCAGGGACAGATTTGTACAGGTCAAAGGCATGTTAAAAGTTAATGTCTTTCCCTAGCCAGGTTGGGGACTAATGTAGCAATAAATTTAATGAAGGTGACACAGATGGTTTACATAATGAGAAACCAGCTAATGTGGAACTAGAGAACCTTTGTTTTTCTAGGAGGGAAGGACAGGAGCTAAGTAGTGTTCAACGTTTGTTTACAAAACATCCACAGTAGCACAAGAATCGAAGAGATGGGGAAGGGTGCCTTTGTCGTCAGGCTATCCCCAGTTCAGTCTCTTCCTCTTGGAGTCTCACTGCTGTTTCTGGGTTTGGGGCCAGCATGCCATGTTCCAGCTGACATTCCTGGGCACCTATGGAAGTTGCTGCTTCAGGTCCCTGGTTCCTGTTATGTCAGGGTTGAGAGCAAGAATTTTTAATCTCAGTCTTCTTACTCACCGACTCTGATAAGCTTTTCACCAACTAGGTCTCACTTTTACTCCTTTGGGACTGAGTACCCCATTGGAGTTGTCAGGATGAAATAAAGTCATAGTGTAACGAGGAAGGGTTCCTGTGCCCACAGCATGGAAAGCCAAACTCTGACAGCAGGTATTTGCAGCAAAGTAAGGGTTTATTTGCCGGAGAAGGCAATGGCACCCCACTCCAGTACTCTTGCCTGGAAAATCCCATGGATGGAGGAACCTGGTGAGCTGCAGTCCATGGGGTCTCCAAGAGTCAGACTCGACTGAGAGACTTCACTTTCACTTTTCACTTTCATGCATTGGAGAAGGAAATGGCAACCCACTCCAGTGTTCTTGCTTGGAGAATCCCAGGGATGGGGGAGCCTGGTGGGCTGCTGTCTCTGGGGTCGCACAGAGTCGGACACGACTGAAGCGACTTAGCAGCAGCAGCAAGAGTTTATTTGCTGGCGCCAAGCAAGGATGTGAGAGACAAGTCTCAGATCCGCTCCGACTTGGTCTTTGTTTTTTTTTTTTTCCAATTTTATTTTATTTTTTAATTTTAATTTTTATTTTATCTTGCTTTACAATACTGTATTGGTTTTGTCAGCTCCAACTTGGTCTTTGAGTGACAGCTTTTTAAAAGGAAGAACAGAGAAGCTGGGGCTGCTCATCATGTTGTGATATTTTTGTGATGTTTCTTAATTGTAGTTTGAGGAGTCAGGATGTCTCTGGTTTAGGATTATCAAGCCATGTCATCTGTGGCTTAGGGGTCTGTTTAACTCATCTTGCCCTCAAAAGACAATCTGTTTGTATAATAAAGTTATCTGTAAAAGCAATTTTAGTACTTTCATGTTATCAACAACAGCGGTTTTGGTCATCTGACTCTGATGAAGGTTCATTTAGCACGGGTTTGGGGACAAGAAAGGGAATAAAGTTTCGGATAGAGACGTTAATCAGAAACTTAGTAAGGGAACTTCATTTTAAAGGGCTTAATTTCAATAGCTGGAGAATGTGTAAGAGTGCCCAATTCATGGTATATTCCCAATAAATGGTCGCTCTTTTTACTATTACTAGTGAAGAATTTTAATCAACTCCACTCCTTCCGAATTGATGAAGATTCTGCATTTTCTCCTTCCTTTTTTCATTTTCTGTTTCTCCCTGTTTCACTTCATCTCTTCTTTAAGTAGTACTAATTCTTCCAGGCTTCCTAGAGAAATAGGATATGTTGCAGGGTTGGGTTTTATTTATTTTTTGTTATTGTTGAATGTAATAATAAATAAATGATGATATATCGCAGGGTATAATAGGATGGGCTAAAATTTCACTTCAAGAGACTTAGGGCAGCTGTTACACAGATCTTCTGACCATGAGAAGAAAGGGAGTGGGTTTCCCCTTTCTGGACCTTGCAGTGCCACCTGTAAAATAAAAGGCTGAGCTAGGTAAAGCGAGAACAGAGAAGAGCGTCACCCAGAACTAGAGGGATAAGTCACAACCAATGCCCCATGAGAGGAATTCAGGATGAAAAGAAGGATGAGGCAGTCTGTGCTTTGGAGGTATGGGGCTCTAGACAGTTAGATGCATATTTAGGGAAGAATTTCAATGACCTTTGATTCTTGCATCTTCCTATGCATGGAAGAGCATTAAAATCATTAGCTTGGGATATTTGTTCTTTGTGACTAGCAGTAATCTTTTACCAAGATGTAATCTTGACTATATGTATTTAGTTGCCAAAAAAAGTCATCCATATATTGGCCCTTCCCTTACCTCTTCAGAGCAGTTCCTCAACATTAACTGAGTGGCTGTTTCTCAGCCTATAGTGCTTAGGAAGACCCTGAACAAAACTTAAATACACAACTCTTGTGTTGTGTGTTTTTCTTTAAGTTAACACTTGCAACAGGGCTTCAAATGTGTCGGTATTTTCTCCTCATTAGGAATGGGTCAGGTGTAGTGATAAATTGTACTGAGTCAGCTGTGACTCTTATAAGAAACTACTTTAAAGAGCATCCAGGGATCTAAAGTGGAGAAGGCGATGGCAACTCACTCCAGTACTCTTGGCTGGAAAATCCCACGGACGGAGGAGCCTGGTAGGCTGCAGTCCATGGGGTCGCTAAGAGTCAGACAGGACTGAGTGACTTCCCTTTCACTTTTCACTTTCATGCATTGGAGAAGGCAATGGCAACCCACTGCAGTGTTCTTGCCTGGAGATTCCCAGGGACAGGGGAGCCTGGTGGACTGCCGTCTATGGGGTCGCACAGAGTCGGACACAACTGAAGCGACTTAGCAGCAGCAGCAGGGATCTAAAGAGGCTTGGGAAGGGCAGGCCCCTTCCTGGAGGGTTTTCCGGTGAGGCTGGGCTTGACCTGCAGGGGAAAAGGTGTAATCAGTTACCAGCAGTGAGCCGGTTGTAGTGAAGCCCTCTGTGCACCAGGGGGCAGTCAGCTCCTCAGAGGGCTGCTGAATCAGGGTCTGAAGAGCCTGTGCCTCTTAGGGGTGGACAAATGGATACACTGAGGCAGGAAACGAGCTGAAAGCAAGAATAAGGGCTTCTTCAGAGCTGACTACAGGGAGGTCATGGCACACTGATGGTTAACGTGTCCGTTGAGGAAACTACGGGGTCAAGCTTGAAGCCGACTAAGAGCTGAAGTCACAGGCTGTGTGACCAGGTAGCTACATCCAGAGCCCCTGCCCCTGCGACAGACCAGTGCTAACCCGTACCTCCGCAGGAGACTCAAACATAGGTCTGGCTCAGTCTCTGCAGGGTCTCTGGGTTCTGGTGCATACAAGGTTTTGTTTGAGCTGCCTAAGCGTGTCTGGCTGGTATGGGGTTTGACTGTAAATGCGATTTTGCCCCTCCTACCATCTTGCTGGGGCTTCTCCTTTGCCCTTGCATGTAGGGATACAACATTTTCCTGTCGATGGTTGTTCAGGAGTGAGTTGTAGTTTTGGAGTTCTTGCAGGAGGAGATGAGCATACATCCTTCTACTCTGTCATCTTCCCAGAGTCAGTAACTGGACATGGAACAACAGACTGGTTCCAGATTGGGAAAGGTGTATGTCAAGGTCATATTATTGTCACCCTGCTTATTTAACTTATATGCAGAGTACATCGTGCAAAATGCTGGGCTGGATAAAGCGCAAGCTGGAATCAAGATTGCCGGGAAAAATATCAATAATCTCAGATATGCAGATAACACCACCTTTATGGCAGAAAGTGAAGAGGAACTAAAGAGCCTCTTGATGAAAGTGAAAGAGGAGAGTGAAAAATCTGGCTTAAAACTCAGCATTCAAAAAAACGAAGATCATGGCATCCTGTCTCATCACTCCATAGCAAATATATGGAGAAACAATGGAAACAGTGACAGGCTTTATTTTTGGGGGCTCCAAAATCATTGCAGATGGTGAGTTCAGCCATGAAATTAAAAGACACTTGTTCCTTGGAAGTCCATGGACCAACCTAGACAGCATATTAAAAAGGAGAGACGTTAATTTGCTGACAAAGGTCCATCTAGTCTATGGTTTTTCCAGTAGTCACGGATGGATGTGAGAGTTGGACCATAAAGAAAGCTGAGTGCCAAAGAATTGATGCTATTGAACTATGGTGTTGGAGAAGATTCTTGAGAATCGATTGTATTGCAAGGAGATCAAAGCAGTCAATCCTAAAGGAAATCAGTCCTGAAGATTCATTGGAAGGACTGATGCTGAAGTTGAAGCTTCAATACTTTGCTACATGATGTGAAGAACTGACTCCTTGGAGAAGACCCTGATGCAGGGAAAGATTGAAGGCAGAAGGAAAAGAGGATGACAGAGGATGAGATAGCATCATTGACTTGATGGAGATGAGTTTGAGCAAGTTCTGGGAGTTGGTGATGGACAGGGAAGCCTGGTGTGCTATAGTCCATGGGATGGCAAAGAGTTGGACATGACTAAGTGATTGAACTGAACTGAAGAGCTGAAGCATCCCTGAGGTGAGAAACAGCATCATGAGAAGAAAAGGGATTATTTTAATGAAACAGGAAGGTCTGGCCTGCCTTGGCTTCTTAACTAAACCAATGTGAAGCTGTTCTATTGTTTTGGCCTTGGCTTCTTGATTCGTAAATTGAGAACACCAGCCTTTCAGAGCTGTCGAGTGTGGGAGGCAACCCGTACCTGGCGATGTGCTCACGAAGTGAAAGTGATTATTGATAACTCCTTCATTTTTCCAGGTAAGAAAATCAATACTAAAGGAAGCTATCAGTTTATGAGCTACATCAGTGTGTTTCCAACTGGAAAATGCACAGAAATTGCCCGGAGAGCTGGTTAAAACCGAAGAATCTGACTTAGAAGGCCTGGGTGGGGCCTAAGATTGCAACTCTTAACATGCTTCCAGGTCAGGCCCACACTGCCTCTCCTCGGGCCAAATTCTGGATGGTAACAGCCTACAGAACACAACCTGCCAGTGTTGTGGTGAGCTTTAAGTGTCATGTGAATAAAAGCCTTTAGCAAATAGTCTTCTTAGGTAGGCCTCCAGTGAATTTGTTTGAGGAGCTGTGTGCCTTTAAGTCTGAGCAGAGCTGGGAGAAGATGCTGCAAAGTAGAAGGAAATTGGTGGAGACCCTCCCAGGCAGGGTCCCCAGGTGGTTTCTACTTTGAGTTCTCAGGGGGGAGAGTTATTTAATGGGTCTATCTATAGCAGCTCCAGTTGGTAGGATATAAGCCAGGTTGGGCAGTCAGCGCTATTGGAGAAGGTTTCCTGAAGATGGTGCCTGAGAGGCCAAGGGAGAGAAAGGCCCACCAAAGGAAAAGATGGCCCTATTTTTTGAACCTCCACATTGGCAAGTTTATGACCCAGCAAAGTGTGGACTGTTCTCTGTGGACCCAGCAAGCACAAATTTTCGAGTTTTATGAGGACATTCCAGCACTTACAGTGATTTTAAAAATTTAATGTGTGTGCTTTGCTCAGTGAACAGTGTTCTTTTAGAAATGGAACTAGATACCAGCCCAGGCTTCTCAGACGTGCTTAACTGGCACCTATTTAGGCCCTTCTTGCAGCAGGCTGCTGCAGACTGCTTAGGGCAGACACTCATTTGCTGTCTGGCTTTTACTCGTTTCACACCACCGTCACCCTCCACAGATGTGTCAGAGCACTAGGCGGCTCCTTTCAGGGGTCAGCTTAGGGAATAATTTCCTGTCATCTTTTATTCCAGTGTCTTAATGGAATTCTCAATGTGCTGTTCTGGCTTTCTGTTAAGAGTCACAGCAGGATTAAGGAAAGAATCTGAATGTACTTCACCTAATAAGATCAGGTTATCAAGGACACCTGACATAAATAGGAGAGACTCATTACTTTTCAAGGCAACTGATGAGCTTTTAGGCAAAGGCACTGATTATACAAAAATAAATTAATCCCTGACCCAAACGCAAGGTAAAGTTATAAAGTCAGTGAAACCCAGGTTCTTTGTTTTGTGCTCCTATTTTCAGTAAAACCAACCTTAAGAATTGAATTCTTTTACATTTTTCCTAATGTCCTAGCTCCATGTTTCTCAGAGAGTGGCCTGAGGAACCCCTACGTCAGAATCACCTAGGTAGTATTTGTAAACAATGGGTATCACCTGCACCAACCCCAAGCCATCTGAAGTTGTGGCAGTAGAGTCCTCAAGAGACCTGTGTTTTCAGCCCCTAAGGTTTGAGAACCAAGGACATAGTCTTAAAAAAAATTTTTTTTATTATAGTACAGTTGATTTACAAGAGCTACTGACTTCTTTAAGGGCATTAGCTGGGTTGGTTAAGAGGAGACTGTGAATGGACTTTTAGCTGTAGTTTATCTCTTTATCTACATAAAATTTTATTTGCAGAAAAAGTTTCCATGACTAAAAGAAGAATTAGAAAAATCTCTGGTGGTAGTGTATAGAGAATGGGTTTTCTTAGGTTCAGATCCTGACTGCCAATTTTTTGCCATCTTAGGCTGCTGCTGCTCCTAAGTCACTTCAGTCGTGTTCAACTGTGTGACCCTATCCATCCCTGGGATTCTCCAGGCAAGAACACTGGAGTGGGTTGCCATTGCCTTCTCCGCATCTTAGGCTGGAGATTGGCAAATGACTGCTAATTGCCAAAGGCCAGTCAACCTGTTTTGGTCAATAAAGTTTTACTGAAACATAGCCTTGCCCATTTATTAACTGTTGTCTATGGCTATTTTCAGCTATAATGGCTGAGTTGAGTAGTTATGACAGAGATTATAAGGCCTGCTAAGTCTAAAATGTTTGCTCACTGGCTCTTTAAGAAAAAGTTTAGCAACCCTTGGCTTAGGTGAATTAAAGCCCCTCTCTCTCAGCCTCAGTTTTTCTCATCAATAATATGAGATTAATAGCACCTATCTTGTATGATGTTGAAATAATTAAATGATATAATTAATGTAAAATTTCTAGTCTGGCTTCTAATAATAATATTGGCTAAAATTTATTGATGGCTGTGTGGTAGACACAAATTTAAACACTTCACATGGCTCTTCTCATTTATTCTTTATTATAATTCTGTGAAGTCTAATCTTTATTTCCATTTTTCTGAGAAAAGTGGAGGCCAGGAGACTGAGTTGTCTGTCCAAGGTGACACAGAGTACAGTTGGCTGAGTCAGGACTTGCTCCCAGAGCCTGTGTTCTTCGTCACGGTGCTGAATTTCTTCCAATAAAGTTAGTTTCCTACCTTTCCCTCCCCTTCCTGAGGTTGGTCCTGCTTGTACCTCTCCTTGCAAATCTTAATCCCAAGAGGATCCTGAAATGGGAAAAAGCCTGCAGAGTTTACTCCATAAAACTCATCGTTTTAAAGTTGAAGCTAAGGCCTTGTGTCCAAAGCCCCATAGTCAGATATGTGCAAAGCCAAGACTGGTACCCAGGGGAGCCCTTGCTCACCAGTCAGCTGACAACATTGAACCATGGACTAACTCTCCTTTGTGTTGGAAAGCATGGATTGTTCTCTGGAGAGCTGAGTAAGAAGTAAACACTTACGTGCTTACTGTCCTCAAGGTTCATAACACTTTCAAATATATATCAGTATGTATCGGATGGCCTTAACTTTAAATGCCTGTTAAAGCCAGACTACCTGCTAAGGTGGCCATACTGTGTTTCCCACATCTCTGTTTCTCCCCACTCCCAGGGATTCAGAATTTATAGCAGTATGTACCAGTTTAGCCCTACTGGTTATTAAAACACTGAGATATTTCTGTATCCATTGGAAATCATGACTTTCCTGAGTCTGCCTAGTGCCCTTCAACTGACCTAGCTTTACCCTCTCTCCACTCAGCTTCCGGCAATCTAGCAGTTAAAGAGTTAAGCCCTGACAGACCAATGGGTTTAGAGGACCTTGCTCTAGGCCTCTTGGGTTGTGCAGTGCAGATGTGAAGCTCGTGGCTAAATTCAGTCCTTTGACTGTTACCTGAGCCTGGCATTGGTTTCTTTGGTTCAATAGGTTGAGCTGAGTCAATGATATACTCTCTCTCCAGAATTTGTACCTAGAAGACAGGACAGTGGGACCTTTAAGTGGGAGTTGGAACAGCAGGAGGATTGTGAAGACGGTTGTGTTCAGGGTGGGCTCCAGGCAAGGCTGGGATGTGAGGGAGCTGAGGAGGGTGGAGGGATACCCAGAGAGAGACCAACTGGATGAGACAGAACAGATGGCCAGGAGAGGGACAGAGGGAGCCGTCGGTCCCAAGACCCACTTCAGTCCTTGAATACATTCTAGGTCCTAAGACTCCCTACATGTGCCCAAACCAACCCCCTTTTTCCTGAACGAATCTGTTCTTGAAATACAAGAGCCAGACAGATAAGAGTTTCAAGCCAACAGTCATTCATTCCATTGAAATTAAACCACAGCAAGAGACCTATTTAAATCCTAAGAGCTATTGCAAGCAGCACCACACCGCAGATAGCATCTGCGTGACTGGCCCAGCCTCTGAGAAGATAAAGCCTCGCTGTGATGAGGTTAGATGAGGTTAGCAGCTGAAACCTAGTGGCCTGAAGAATGCTCTCCTCTCTCAAATTGGCCTTGATTCAGGGCTGCTGCCCGTGAGCGTGAATGATCACTTTTAATAACCAAATGGACATTGAAATGGTAATGAGAATATTATGGTTTTCCAAATGAAAAGCTTCAATCTAATACATTTTCCTTTGAGAACACTAATTTGAAAATAAAATCATAGTTAATTTAAGCTGAGTTAATTACAAGGAATCATGGAAAGTAACCAGCAAATGCCATTTTTACCACTGCTTTCATATACCGGTGCTCAAGTACCTATAGAGTCTATAATTTCTGACTTCCTGGGAAACTGAGAATGGCTGGTGAGAGTTCTGTCATAACTGAATTTTTCAGATGGTTAAAAAAATATGTTGGAAGAACCACAGACTGATGGGGAATGAGAAGATTTTAAGTAGGAATATGGATCGTAGGCAAGACGAGTCCAAAGGCTAGGCCAGAAACGGAGTAGCAAGGTGGTGTGTCAGCAGGAGAGAAAAAAAAAATCCTTCAACGTGATACTCAAAGCCAAGTATTCTTTTTCACATGTTCTGAGCATCAATCTCATGAACAGTCCCGGAGTTCATTTGTCTGTCTCTACTTGTTCATTCCTTCTGCTGAGAAGGCTGAAGTCTCTGATGGAAATTCTTTTGAGTCCTTCAAACCTACACCCTCCTACTTTCCCAATTCTTGTTCTGCCTCTAAATTTTTATTACACTGTGTATGGCTTCCTGCCCCCATGATATTTAAAATATATTACCTGGTTTTCCAACACTTGACGTATATGTTTCTGCATTTACTATATGCTCCCTTGACCTTTTGCACTTTTTTTTTTTTTTTTTTTTGCCTTGTATGCCAGGAATATCTGTGTCCTCCCTCCTCCACCATTTCTGATGAACTCTTGCTTATCTTCAAGGAACTGTTCAAAAGACACTTTTCTGGGGAACCTTCCTGGACTTCTCAAAGTAAGGTGCCCACATATCTTCTTGTTTTCTTTTGGTTGATATTTGCATAATTATCTAGTAAATGTCTATCTCCCACTGTAGACTGGCCAGGGCGATGTGAAGCATACAGACTCCCAGTCCCTGGAGATTCTGGTTCCGTGAGTCTGGGGTAGGTAGTGGGGGCCTGGAATTTCTGCATTAACAAGGGTGCAGGTGATTCTTATCATCAAGAAAGCTTGGCTGGTGCAGGTCCCCAGAGACTCATACTCAGTCTGGAGCAAAGCCTTGGCAGAATGTGAGAAGAGGTAATATTTTCCAAGTCCAGTTTCTATTTTAGTTTCATGTTTTGTAGGAAGCCTTGCTTTGTTTTTTTCCCATAATGTGTTGCTTTTATAATCCAGACTGATGAGCATATCTAGCTGCTGGATGAGAAAGAGACTCAGAGCAGCCACCTTTCCTCATTAAGGGCTGGGATCACACCTGTTCTACCCAGTATGCCTTCCTGACCCTGCACATATGCTGGTAGGTATCCTCTTGATTTGTAGATCCGTTATGGCTGAGATCTCCCCCATTTCTCTCCATATTGTGCACTCAGGGAGCCCTGAGTAAGAAATTGGGGCTTTTGGTCAAAAGAACTCGGAAAGAGTTTATTGACTATAGAGTATTTCCCAAGAAATGGGCACTAAGCAATAGGCTGGGCTGAGTCTGACGTGGAGAGACAGCTTTTGAAGTGATTTTAAAAGCTTATGTAATCACTTGCCAGTATCCTACCATTTCCACCTCCCTCTTAACACAGAAGGGTCAGCGAACACATTTGAGTGACCAGTGAAGGACAGAGAAGACAAGACTTGAAATCTTCAATATTTGCCCGAACAACTGAGTCTACCTTCCCCTTTAGAGTATGTCTATTTTCTGCTCTTCTGCCTCTACTCATAAACACTGAACCCAGAAATGAGTTTCAGATTTTTGTGTAGCCAGTTGCAGTACTTTTCTTTGAGCTATCTATCTTATCTAGTTTTGGCTGCATCGTGCAGCAAGTGAGATTCTAGTTTCCCGAACAGGGAGCTCATGCCCCTGCCGTGGAAGCTTAGACTCTTAATTACTGGACCTTAGGGAAGTCCTCTTTGAGATATTTTGATCAAAAAATTTATTTCCACTTTGAGCACATTATTGAGATTTCTCAGAATTTGTTTTTCAGAAAAAATTCAAATTACAACCTAAACTTCAGATTAGTGACCTTAACCATATACTCTGATAGTTGGAAATTTATGTGTGTGATGATTTTATGACATTTATCAGAAGGCAAATGTTCTCTCATGAATCACCACTATCTTTTATATTAAAACCTATTACAGATAAAGAACTCAATGTACTTGTTTCTCCCAAGCATCTTTAAAGCCGAGCAGGTTTGTCTTAACATGGCGTTTCTTTTCTATCAGAGCTTGTGGCTCTCATCTCTGCTGGGACATTAAGTGTCATTTAGGTTTCATTCCACTTGGGGTCAGTATTGTGCTCCTGATAGTCACTGTGTTCTTGTTTTTGTTAACTTAAATATGTTAATTTGGGCATTTCAGTGGAAATAGCCACGTAGTAACAAAATTGGAAGATGCCAGGGCACTTGAGCCCTGGCTGCTGCCACTCCTTTGATTGCCAGCTGCAAACTCACATTGTAACAAACACAGTGACCAATTCATTATAACTCCTTTGTCTCGATATCTTATTTTAATATTAATACCTTCTGAACCTTTTGAATGCTTTAGAGACTCCACCAGCAGTGACAGCTTATCATCACACAATAGTGACAAAGGCTCGGCAACACGGGGGCTGGGAAGACAGTATTTTACCTCCAGCTGTTTCTCCTTGTTGCTCTTAGCAAAATCCTCTGGATTTTTCCTTATAAGAGAGCTATTACAGTTACTCATTTGAGGTAGAAATTAGACATTAAAAAAAGTGGTTCTCATCCTTAGCTGCACATTATGATCACCTGGAGAGATGAAGTGAAATGTGGATGCCTTAATGTAGGACAGAGATGGAAATCTCTCAGAGGAGAAAGGAGCTTGGGAATCAGCATTTTTAAGAAGCTCTCCACATAACTTCAGTGTGGAACCAGATTGAGAACCACTGACCCAAAGGAAAATTTAGAGTGTTGGAGCTACCAGTAAATACAGAAAAATCGCAGAGTTTTAGTACTCTTGCCTGGAAAATCCCATGGACGGAGGAACCTGGAAAGCTGCAGTCCATGGGGTCACTGAGGGTTGGACACGACTGAGCGACTTCAGTTTCACTTTTCCCTTTCATGCATTGGAGAAGGAAATGGCAACCCACTCCAGGGTTCTTGCCTGGAGAATCCCAGGGATGGGGGAGCCTGGTGGGCTGCCATCTATGGGGTCCCATAGAGTCAGACACGACTGAAGTGACTTAGCATCAGCAGTAGGTTAAAATTAAGCCTGAAGTCAGAAAATCTGGTTTCTAGTTCCTTCTCTGAAAGGTAGAGAGAAGAGGGTGGACTGTTTAGGGACCCCAGGATTCAAGGAATGACATGACAATGAGTTCTCTGTGTTTTCTTTTCCCCTTTTATGTATCTCAGACTTCTTTCTAGAAAAGCCTCAAAGCTAGGAACTTCACTGAGTACAAACAAAATCCCAGGAAGAGTCTTCCCTCTTTTGTCAAAAGACTGGGAAGTGCACAGCCTGACAAGAACTTTTGACAATGAATGCCCTCCTCTAGGGAGACAGCGGGGAAGAAGCCATGTCACGCCCTTACATTGTGGAAAATATCGAAAATTCTGGGTAGAGGACCTAGACTTCCGCCCCGGGCTGGACTAATGGATGTGCACTCTTGCCCCTCATCCCCCAGTGCTGAAGTGGTGTTTGTGGAAGCCACACAGAGGGCCTGTATTCCTACCCCATCCTGTGGCGATGAGGCAGCATTCTCTATACCCTCCACCCCCTGCATTGTTCAGTGGAGGCCATCCATGGAACTTGAATTTCCACCTACAGCTGGTGGTATTGAATGAGGGAGTCTGGACTTTTACCTCCTTCCAGTGGCAAAGAGGAAGAGAGTTAGTGCCTTCCTGCCACCATCAGCCCAGTTTCAGTGTAGGTCAGCTAAAGCAAAACATTTAAGTGAGGTCTAGAGTCTTAAGACTTATATAATACTCAGAATGTCCAAAATACTGTTTTAAAAAAATCATTCTTTGTGCCAAGAACCAGGAGAATCTTAATGTGAATGAGAGAAGAAAATCAATAGATGTCAAGATGGAGGTGACACATATGGGGATTTTTGATAAGTATTTTAAAGTAGATCTCTTAAAAATACTTCAGTTAGCATCTATGAACATGCCTGAAACAGAGGGAAGCAAACTGTTCAGATGACTTTTGTGCACCCTACTGTTTGAAGATCACCAATTCAGAAAGTTTAGGCTTCTTTGAAGACATGAGGCAGGCAGCTGGCCAACCAGGCCTTTGTTTCTTAAACTCTAAACATTTATTTCTGTGAGAGTCTAAGCCTGCTTAGTCCTAAATGTTTCTTGAATGCTTCTGACTTATTTCTTGTTAGTATAATGTAAACCTAAGTAGGCTGAATATCAGCAAATAGAATATCCAACCTCATTGGTCTTTATGGCTAAATATTTAAGGAAACAAGAATTACTATCCGTTTGTAGGCCGAGAATCCAGGGATGCAGTCTTCGACTACTCCTACCTAACTTAAANAATGCTTCTGACTTATTTCTTGTTAGTATAATGTAAACCTAAGTAGGCTGAATATCAGCAAATAGAATATCCAACCTCATTGGTCTTTATGGCTAAATATTTAAGGAAACAAGAATTACTATCCGTTTGTAGGCCGAGAATCCAGGGATGCAGTCTTCGACTACTCCTACCTAACTTAAACTGCTGCTGCTGCTAAGTCACTTCAGTCGTGTCCGACTCTGTGCGACCCCATAGACGGCAGCCCCCCAGGCTCCCCTGTCCCTGGGATTCTCCGGGCAAGGACACTGGAGTGGGTTGCCATTTCCTTCTCCAATGCATGAAAGTGAAAAGTGAAAGGGAAGTCGCTCAGTCGTGTCCACCGTCAGTGATCCCATGGACTGCAGCCTTCCAGGCTCCTCCGTCCATGGGATTTTCCAGGCAATAGTACTGGAGTGGGGTGCCATTGCCTTCTCAACTTAAACTACATCTCTTATTAAAGGTGGGACCACCGTTTCATTTCTCTTTCATATTGGCTGCAGCTCCCATACCCTATCTGTGTTCTGATTACTGCTTCACTCCAGGGTCAGTTTAGGGGAGTATGGTGGGTGATCTGGGGTAGCTGTTCCAGTGGCATTTTGTAAAAAACGGGAAGAAGGAGAGGGGTTTCCCCTTCTACTTCTGCCATCTTTAGCAGGAGCCCTAACAGCAGTCCTCAGCAGCTTCCATGCTTTGTTGAAGTCTTTTACCCACCCCAGAGCCCCATCAGCTGCTCTTTGCAAAAGTCCCAAACTCCTATAATAAAAATGCCCATGAAAGCTTGTAGCTGGTTTTTCTTTTGAAATGTAGGTCAGTGTTATTAACCCACTCAAGCATAGGTCCCATTCATAAAACACCTGTCATCTGGTGTCCTCCTCCTTTAGGATTTGGTGAGAAAAGGAAGAGAGGAGTAAGTTCCACTTTAGTTTCCCACCTTTGATGGTAATAAAATTGAGGAAAAACCTGAAAGGACTCCGTGCTTGGGCAGAAAGGAATAAGCCTGTCACAATGCCTCCGATCCTCTCTCTTTCCAGTTAGGACCAGAGCCACTGTTCTGTTGTCTTTTCAGAAATCCACAGTCCTGTGACTAAAAAGGTTCCTTCCTACCATTCTAAGGGAACATGGTAGGTCACTTAGAAGTGCTGATGTTTGCTAAGGTACCTGGACAAGTTGTTAGCTAGACACCTCATGTTCTCAATCTTCTAAATTTCCTGCCATCAGATTCAATTGGGAGATGGGGTGAAGACATCAGTTCCTGTCAAATGTTTCTCAAACAGAAGTAGAATTGTTCTTAGTCTTGTCAAGCCCCATGGTGATTCCTAAGGCTCTGTTGTCTAAAATTTTCTGGATAATCAGCTCTTCTCTAAACAACTGGCTACTCTCCAGAGAGGAAGCTGGGGGTTAGTTTAGTCCCATCCTGATACTGTTCCTCTATCAGACTCTACTCGATAAGTACAGCTAGTTGATTGCTGATCTTGCTTATTCTTATAGTTGCTGTTTTTGGCAAAAGCCTAAATCTGCTTTTGAATCTGCTAACAGGAGCAGGCAGGATTTAGGAACAGAAGAGGAAGCAGTGCAGTTGAGGTTCATGGGTCTGTGTCTTCCCCCAGGTCTCTCTGCATATGAATATTTGCATATTCAGGGATGAATGACTGTGGCAGCCATAGCTTTGGGTTCCCAGTTCAGTGTCTTTCCTTTTCACCAACATGTGGATCTTCAGAAAATCGATAGATTGGAGGAAATTTGTGGTGGGGTTTTAAAATATCATAAGCTGTAGCTTCAAAGACGAGAGAGTAATGAACTAGGGATTGTCATGATCCAGACTTAATGGGAGATGAGATTATCACTGAGAGCATGAGGACAGTGTTGGTTACTGTGATCACACAGGAGATGAGGGCTCGGATAGTGAGCCACGTGAATAAAACATAACTGTCACACAGTTATATATTGTTTCAGGAAAAAAATTGAAGACCTCTTTAGTAGAGAGTTTTGAGGAAAGTTCTAGATAGGCAAACGTGGATATTGAAGATATGTCTTACTCTGTCGGATGTTACAGGAATCCCTAGAAAGGGAGGCTGAAATCTCTAGAGTCCCCTCTCTTCCCATCCCATCCCCAGTAACCAGTGGGAAAGTGCCGCCACAGCACAGCACCTGTCCATTTCACCCTAGCCCAGGAAATTGTTTTTGGTCATGAAGTGTGATATCAGCCAACAAATGGATTAGGGTTTACCCTGGGTAATTTTCCAAGCGAGCATTATCTAGAAGTTGAGTTGTCTGCCTTGGCAAATACAAATTATAATTAAAAAGACAGCATACTCAGGTTGAGTTTCTTGGCTAATATGAAAAGATGTGTTAAACCGTACACTTGCATCCATGGCTATAAAACACATTAAGAAGTAAGATCCAGGAGCTGGGAACAAACAGATGAGTCCCATTGTCTGTTCCTTCGCTCTCCATCGAAACTGTTTGTTTTGTGCTTGTAAATTAATCACTCTCATGGACATCTACCTCTGCACAAAAAACCCATCATTTTAATGCAATTTTTTCATTACACTTCACCTTTGTGAAATCTGGTCTGTTTTCCTTTGAGAGGATAGAGAACAGATGACAGATGATCATTCCCCTCTGACTAATTAATGCTCTGTACACAACATTCTTAACAGAATAATGCTGAGATTCTGCTTCAGACTAAATAATCCCTCTCTCTTCTTTGTCCTTATTTAACTATCTCTGTTCCATTATTGGATTTCCGAAGATCGAGAAATCAGACTGAACATAGAAATGGAATAAGAGAAATGAATGCAAAAGAAAAATAACTTGTGTGAATGTTTATTTCCAGGTACAGTGTCAGGAGCATCCTGACTTAATTCTAAATACCATATGAGACTTTCCTAATTTCTACATATAGTCAGTCTGAGTTACTGGTATATTCTGAATTGATCTTTTAAAAAATAGCTTAATTGCAGCATAATTGACATATAATGAATGACATAGCTAAATATGTAAAATTTGATCAGTATTAACAAATGTTATACCTGTGAAACTAGCACAGCCTCAAGATAATAAATATAAGCATTATCTTCCAAAGTTTCCTTTTGCCCCTTGGTAATTTCTTTCTTCTTCTCCTACCTGCTTCCGCCAGCTACCACTGATCTATTTTCTGTCCTTATAGATCGTTCTATTTCTCAGTTTATTTAAGGTGCTTTTAATTTATTGTGGTGATATTTTGTAGTTTTTAGGATAACATCCTGAGCATCCTTTCTCAGATTTATTCTTGAGTACTGCACATTTTTCATACTATTGTAAATTTCTGTGTAAATTTTTAAATTTTAGTTTATTGCTAGTGTATAGAAATATAGTTGATATTTCTACATTGCCTTGAATCTTGGAATCTTTCTAAATTCCCTCACTAGTGCCACTATATTTTTTTGTAGGTTCCACCAACTTTTTTTACATAGACAACATATATCAGTGAATCAAGGAAATGACATTTCTTCATTTTCAATTTGGCTGCCTTGTATGCTTTTTCTTGCCTCATTGTGTTAGTAGGGATCTCCAGTACAGTGTTGAATAGAAGCAAGGAGAATGAACACTTTTGCCTTGTTTTGAATTTTTTGGGGAAAGCATTCACTCTTTCACTGTTAAGTGTGATGTTAGTTGTAGGGATTTCAAAAATGCTCTCCTTCTGAGGCTTAAGAAGCTCTTTTTATCTCTAGTTTGTTGAATGTTTTAATGAAGAATGGGTATTGGGTTTGTCAAAGGTTTTTGGGCTTATGTTGAAGTCATCATATGGTTTTTCATCCTTTTAGACTTTGCATTGTGATTTTCATCGATTTTTCAAAACTTACATTGATACCCCTTAATTATGATGTATAATTCTTTTAATGTATTGCTGAGTTTAGTTTGCTAACCTTTAAAATAACCTCAGATATGTAGATAATACCATCCTTATGGCAGAATGCGAAGAGGAACTAAAGAGCCCCTTGATGAAGATGAAAGAGCTGGCTTAAAACTCAACATTCAGAAAACTAAGATCATAGCATCTGGTACCATCATTTCATGAAAAATAGGTGGGGAAACAATGGAAACAGTGACAGACTTTATTTTCTTGAGCTCCAAAGTCACTGAAGATGGTGACTGCAGCCATAAAATTAAAAGATGCTTGCTTCTTGGAAGAAAAGCTATGACCAACCTAGACAGCATATTACAAAGCAGAGACATTACTTTGCCAACAAAGGTCCATCTAGTCAAAGCTATTGTTTTACCAATAGTCATGTATCAATGTGAGAGTTGGGCCATAAAGAAGGGTGAACGTCAAAGAATTGGTGCTTTTGAACTGTGGTGTTGGAGAAGACTCTTGAGAGGCCCTTGGACTGCAAGGGGATCAAACCAGTCAAGCCTAAAGGAAATCAATCCTGAATATTCATTGGAAGGGCTGAAGCTGAAGCTCCAATACTTTGCACACCTGATCCCAAGAGCCAACTCATTAGAAAAGACCCTGATGCTGGGAAAGATTGAGGACAGGAGGAGAAGGGGGATGACAGAAGAGGAGATGGTTGGAGGGCATCACTGATGCAATGGACATGAGTTTGAGCAAGCTCTGGGAGTTGGTGGACAGGGAAGCCTGGCGTGCTGCAGTCCATGGGGTCACAAAGAGTCAGACCCGACTGAGTCTGACTAAGTAACAACAACTTTTATGTTTGCAATCTGTGTTCATGAGAGATACTGGTCTGTAGTTTTCTTTTTTGTAATGTCTTTGGTTTTGGTATCAGAGTGTCCTTATAGAATGAGTTGAGAAGTGTTCCCTCCTCTGTGATTTTTCTGGAAGAGTTTGTGTAAAACTGGTATTATATCTTCCTTTGGGGGAATTTACCAGTGAAGTACTCTGGGCCTCTAGTTTTCTTATTAGAATGTTTTATAACTGCAAATTCAATATATTTAATGGATATAGGATACCTTAGGTAATCTAATTTTTTCCACATTATTTTTTCTAGTTTTATTAAAATATAATTGACATACAGCACTGCATAATCTGATTCTTCTTGGGTCACCTTTGGTAACTTGCCTTTAAAGGAACTCATCAGTTTTATCTAAGTTGTTAGTTTTATTCATATTGTTTCCTTATCATTCCTTTAATATCTATAGAATCTGAAGTGATATCACCTTTCTTCTTTCTGATATTGGTAATTTGTATCTTTTCTACTTTTTTCCTGATCACTTTGGCTAGACATTTATCAGTTTTATTAGTCTTCTCAGATACCAATGTTTTGGTTTAATTAAATTTCTCTATTGTGATTGTTTTATATTTCATTCATTTCAGTTTTCATGTTTATTTCTTCTGAGTTTTATTTGCTCTTCTGTTGCTATCTTTTAAAGGTGGAAGCTGAAGTTTTTTATTTGAAAGCATCTTTTCTAATACAGGCATTTAATACTGTGAGTTTCCTAAGTAGTGATTTATCTGCATCTCACAAATTTTGACATGTTGATTTCATTGTAATTCTGCTCATAGTAGCCCATAATTCCTTTTTATTTCTTCTTTGTCCCATGCGTTGTTGTGAATCATGTATTTCTAGTACACAAGTATTTATAGTTTTAAGTAATTTGCTCCTGATATGCCTTGTCGAAGTTTCCTTCATGTTTTATTTACTTGGACTTCATTGAGCTTCTTGAATCTGTGGGTTTATAGTTTTTGTCAAATTTGGCAAAATTTCAGCCGAATATTTCTTTAAATAGTATTTTTCTGTTCTCTTTCCTCCTTTGGGACTTCAATGACACATGTATTATGTGGCTTTGAACTCTCCCACAGCTCACAGATCCTGTTTATCTTTTAGTGATTTTTTTTTTGGTTATGTGCTTCATTTTGGATAGTTTATATTGCTGTCTTTAATTTCTCTCCCCCCCAACAATGTCTAGTTTTTAGTTCTATCCAGTGTATTTTTCATCTCAGACATTGTAGTTTTCACCACTAGAAGTTCAGTTTAGATTTTGTATGTCTTTATCTGTTCAGTGTTTCCTTTAGCTTCTTACTATATGCATGTAGTTCTAATCACAGTTTTAAAGTCCTTATTTGCTTATTTTATCATTGGTCGCTTCTGGGTCCATTTTTTTTTTTTTTGACGGAGTTTTCTCCTTATTCTGTGTCATATTTTCTTTCTTCTTTGCAAGCCTGACATTTTTTTAAATTGGATTCACATATTATGAATTTTACAGTTGCTATAATTAAGTTAGTTGAAAACAGGTCAGTCCTTTTAGGTATTGTTCTTTGAGACATTTGACTGGAACCAGAGCAGCATTTATTTAGGGTTAATTTTTTCATGACTGAAGTAACCTATACTTTTTGAGTGCATTACCCAATGCTCCTGTGGATTATGAAGCTTTTCTACCCTGGCAGCTGTGAACAGTCACTATTCCTGGTCCTATTTGAATGCAAGAGATTATTCCCTCTCATCCATTTGGATAGTTTTTTCCTCTGGCTTCAGATAATTTCCCACACTTCATGCATTGGTCAGTACTCAATGAACACTTAAGGGCAACCCTCTTCAAGTATTCAGAATTCTCTCTTTGTATATCTTTCTCCTGTTTTTCACAGGACTTAACAAACTGTAGTGCTGTGGTCTTCTCAGACTCACTTCAGTTTTCCCATCCCATAAATAATGCTAGGCTCTGCTTGAGTCTGTCTTCCCTGCTCTGTGAACTGAAAACTCTTCCCAGATTATTATTACTGAGATTGTTGGGATCACAGTCTTTTGTTGCCTAGTGTTAAATGTCTCGAGAACCATTGTTTCTTATCTTTTGTACCCTTTTTAGTTGTCTCATGGAAGATTGAATGCTATCTTTGTTGCACCACAAATCTGCAAAATGCTAATCCTTTTCAAAAGTTACAAGCATATGTGTCTTAATCCTTATGGGCTGCCATAAAAAGTACCATAGACTAGGTTGTTTATGAACAACAGAAATTTATTTCTCACAGTTCTGGTGGCTGGGAGGTCCAAGATCCAGGCACTGGCAGATTCAGTGTCAGGTGAGAACCCTCTTCCTGGTTCATGGATGGCACCTTTTATCTGTAACTTCACATGGCAGGAGGGGAGAAGGATCTCTCTGGAGCCTCTCTTGTATGGACACTAATCCCATTCACGAAGACTCCATCCTTAGAACGTAATCACTTCCCAAAGATTCCACTTCCATATACCATCACATTGGGGGTTAGGATTTCAACATATGCATTTTCATAGCAGTATGCAATCAAAATGAATGCTGAATATACTTCACTCTTTATTCATCATTAATATGTAGATTGTTCACATACAGAGTAGGGGCCCCCTTATCATGATGAAAAACAGCAAAATAGAATAAACAAATGGATTCAAGACATACGCTGCTCAATGGGGTGAAGCCAAATTCCATATTCACCAGGTCTGATTCTTAGTTCTAGGCTTTCACACAAACTGGGATAAGTTCACCTACCAGGGTTTGCTGGTAGGTCTAAACACATGTCAGTGACCTGAAGGTAGGTAGGAAGTTGAGAAATGATAAAGAGGCTCCTCTCTAATATAATATTTCCTACTGTGTGTTGCACGAACCCAGTNTTTCCTTATACCATTTTATCGTCCCTTTACAAAGAAATCACTTGAGATTACAGAATGAAAATTTGAGACTCTGCAGTAGATTTTCCTGAATTTTTCAGGAATCTTTAGCTGCTCTGTGTTCCTAATCCTCAACTTAACTACCAAAAGGCTTGGTTCTTCCCCACCAAGTTCCTATAACAATCTCAAACATTCTGTGATATTGATGCTACTGAGAAATCCTGTTTCTGTAGACAGCAGGCGCTTTTCAAGGTCAATGACTAGACAGTGGAGAGAGAGAGCCCTGAGAAGGAATCCAGTCAGATGAGCCTGGAATTTTCACTTCAGCCACTCTTTAGATAGTTCTTTCTTTTTGCAACTCATCCCCCTTTATTATATCACAGTCTCTAGGTTCTCACAATACCATGGAAAATGTAACCAAAACACCGTTTTAAAAGCATGGGGAAGATTTCTACTTGTAAGATTTCCTTTTGAGACTTGGATTCGGAATACCCATGATGTCTTTTTAATTTTTTTGTTAGTTTTTGGCTGTACTGAGTGGTATATGGGACCTCAGCTCCCTGACCAGGGATTGAGCCGACACCCCATATAGGTGAAGTGCAGAGTCTTAACCTCTGGGCCTCCAGGGAAGTTCCCTATTTTTTTTATTAATATCTTTTGTGGATCATATGTCAATTTCTCCGGTTGCCTCTCTCTTTCAGGTTTCTTTTAACACAGACTACATGGGATACACACAGGAGCATGTGGCTGCCAGTGAATATGGGGCTTCTGGCCTCTCAGATAAAACAGGTAAATAACAACTTCTATAAAGTGTTTTTTTTTTTTTTTTTTAATAGCAAAGCTGAAGTTGCTTGCTAAACATGAATGAAATTAAGAACTTAGGTGAAGTGTGCTGAAATAAGATTCATTTCATTTTACAAAACATGAGATCATCTGCAGTAAGCTAGGGATCCTAGAGCTCAACAGTTGGAAACTACTTGGTTGGGTGTGTCCCTAAGTTTTGCATGTGAAAAGTGAAGGAGAGGAGTGGAATGTACACTAAAGTACAAGCTGTAGTCAGGGATTTTGGATTCTAACCATGGTTCTGCTGGTAACCGGTTCCCTCACCTAAATTAGGAAACTGACTTAATTTCTCAAGGTAAATGTCTTTGGTGATAAAAATCAAGGTTTTTGACTAGGTGATCACTTAAGGTCTTCTTCAATTCAGTGATTTATGACATTTGTCACAGGAAAACCATCTTCACATTTTCTCCCTTTAGCTTGATTGCAATTTCTGAGATCATAAGTAAAACCTAATTAGCTGATATTGAGAAGATTAGTCACAGTATACTCTAATCATCCCGGACATCTTGTTCTGTTGTTTTAATCTCTGCTATTTTTCCCCCTGAGGAATTTGAGACTTACTGGATGCACTTCATAAACTGAGAAGTACATTTTTAAAAAATTGAAATCACCTTTAAGCATTTTGCAAAAATGTATTTAATTTGAGGGAGTGAAAAACTAATTTTATTTATACTTTCTTTTGTATCAATATAATAATTTAAATGCAGCACAGATTGCTTATTGGGACTCACAAGACAAGGTAGACAAGAACCATATTTATGTACTTATCTTGCCTTTAAATTAACTCCCCTCCCCCCACTTTTTGCCTGAGCCTTTGGTTGCTATAGCAACTGACATGGCCTCCAACTGAGATCTCCAGGAGACTTAATTGCAGTCCCAATTTCATAAACTTTCTATTAACCTTTGCCTAACAAATAGATATGTATACAATGTAAAACAAGTTGGATGAATAATTTAAAGTGATGTGTATATTTTTAGGTTTTGTGTGCCCAATGTTCTCTTTCAGCCAGTTAAACATATTTATAATACGTGTGTTAGTGTTACTGTCTCTTCCTTTTTAGAAAATGCTGGGTTTAATATATACATATCTAAGAGATCAGAATATTTCACAGGAAAGGTTCAGAATGGAAACTGAATGTGTCTATATGGGTTTGGAAGAACCTGGAAGGCTGCAGTCCATGGAGTCACTGAGGGTCGGACACGACTGAGCAACTTCCCTTTCACTTTTCACTTTCATGCAGGAAAGTGAAATGGCAACCCACTCCAGTGTTCTTGCCTGGAGAATCCCAGGGACGGCAGAGCCTGATGGGCTGCCGTCTATGGGGTCGCACGCAGTCGGACACAACTGAAGTGACTTAGCATATGGGTTTGGATATATTTAGATATGCAATGTATGTGTCTCTACAATGTGTGTTTGTCTGTGTTGGGCACTGTGCTTAGTATTTAATGTGTCATCTCATTTAGATCTCTTGTCAGCGTTATGTAGCAAGTTTGGGGATGTCCACTGTTTTACAGCTGAGGGACCTGAGAGGGAGTTACAACTCCCATGGCTAGTAAGTTTCAGAGCTGGAATGAGAACCCAAACTATTAGACCCCGTGCGTGAGTGCTTGGTCACGTCAGTTGTGTCCAACTCTGTGACACTATGGACTGTAGCCTGCCAGGCTCCCCTGTCTATGGGGATTCTCCAGGTAAGAATACTGGAATGGGTTGTGATTTCTTCCTCCAGGGGATCTTCTCAGGGATCTAACCCACATCTCTTATGTCTCCTGCACTGGCAGGTAGGGTATTTACCACCAGTGTCATCTGGGAATCCCTGTTGGAGCCCAGCACTCTTAAATATTCCATGTGTATCCGTTTGTATGTTTCTAGAAGTTGCTTGGGGATTGTGTGCAGGGTTCCAGAAAAAGTCTCCTTTTCCAAGTGAATCACCATTCATAGAGGCAGGGCAGATGGGTAAACAAGGCATAGTCCTTGGTCTCAAGGAGAGCCAGGAGGCAGGGTTGGGTTTGAGTGAGAAGAAAACAGACATGAAAGTATAAGTACAAATTGCTAAGACTTAGAAGACAGATGTCATTAGCTTAAAACCTTAGCCTTACCACTCAGTCATGTTCAAAGACACAATAGCTTGAATGTGAAATGACTGAAAAACAATTTAATCTCTATGGAAGTTTCTCTAAGAATGCCAAAACAACAGCCTATTTCCTCCCCTTCCCCTATATCTCACACCTGAATTAGCTGCCATGGCATCAAGGTACCATTTTTGTGTGTGGACAACTAATGACTCAGCACCATTTGCTGAAAGTTCAACCCTCTTTCACTGTAAGTTTCCCAAGACTGTCTCACAAATGTGGTGTATGCTGTCTGTTCTAGTTGCTCTCCAGTTCCCTCTCAGGCTCATCTCTCTATTAACATCGATTGGCTTAACCTCTCTGATAACTCACTTTCCTTATTCTGCCATCACTCAAGTTTTATACAGTGGCTTGCTTGGGACTGGCTAAAGGCTGGGGATTTTCCTTAAAGAAGAGATGGGTCAGGGGAGAAGACAGCAGACACAACTCAGTATCTTAAAATCTGTGCCACAGAGGAATAAATTTTATGCAGTGGGAGACAGAGAAGGGCAGATAGTCATTCTTACCTGGGGAGTGAGAGGGAGGGATTCACAGAAGCTGATCTTTTGGAGGATGATTGGGTATTTTCCACATAGCAAGGGGAGAGAGGTGAGAGGTCAACATATGTCAGAGTTCATTGGCATCCATAGGTATAGTGTATTTGAAGAATGTATAAATGATTCTTTTTGAGAAAAGTTGCACATATTTAGAAGTAAGAGAAAAATATAAATGAGTTATTTTGAAAAAGACAGTTGAACTAAGAGAGTGAGAGAGAATTTAGTCCAGCCTTCTTCATTTTACTGTCTAGGAGATGGAGACTAACAATGCATTTTTTAAAATAATTATTGAAAAGTAATCTATTTTTCAAATGCTTTTTTAATTGAGGCATAATTAATGTACAGTTTTATATGTTTCAGTTGTATAACACAGTGATTCACAAATTTTAAAGGTTATGTTCCATTTATAGTTGTTATAGGATACTGGCTATATTCCCTGTGTTGTACTGTATATGTATCCTTGTAGCTTATTTATTCTATACATGGTAGTTTATACCTCTTAATCCCTTACTGTCTTGCCCCTTCCCCCTTCTTCTCCCTATTGGTGACCATTAGTCCATTAGTTTGTTCTCTGTATCTGGGAGTCTGTTTCTTTTTTCTTATATATGCAGTAGTTTGTTGTATATTTTAGATTTCACATATAAATGCTTATCATACAGTATTTTTTTTCCCTCTGCCTTTTTTCAGTTAGCCTAATACCCTCCAAGTCCATGCATGTTTTTGCGAATAGCAAGATTTCATTCTATTTTATGACTGAGTGACATGTATAGTGGGCTTCCCATGTTGCGCTAGCAGTAAAGAACCCTCCTGCTTATGCAGGAGCCTTAGGAGATGCAGGTTCGATTTCTGGACCAGGAAAATCCCCTGGAGGAGGGCACAGCAACCCATTCCAGTATTCTTGCCTGGAGAATATCATGGACAGAGGAGCCTGGCGGACTACAGTCCATGGGGTCTCAAAGAGTCGAACATGACCTGGTGACTGAACAGCATCAACAACCCAGGAGTGTAATTGTTGAGCCAGATGGTAGTTCTATTTTTAGTTTTTTGAAGAACCTCCATACTGTTTTCTATAGTGAGGCATCAATTTACATCCTCACTATTAATGTAGGAGGGTTTGTTTTTCTCCACATCCTCACCAGCATTTGTTATTTGTGTTCTTTTTGATGATAGCCATTCTGACAGGTTTGAGGTGATTTCTCACTGTGGTTTTGAATTGCATTTTTCTGATGATTAATGATGCTGGATGTCTTTTCATGAACTTATTGGCCATCTGTATGTCTTCGTTTGAAAAATGTCTGTTCAGGTCTTCTGCCTCTTTTAAAATCAGGTGTGTGTGTGTGTGTGTGTGTGTGTGTGTGTGTTTCTAATGTTGAGTTATATGAGCTGTTATATCTTTTACATATTAGCCCCTTGCCAATTATATTATTTAGAAATATTTTCTTCCATTCTGTGGGTTGTCTTTTCATTTTGTTTATGGTTTCCTTTGCTGTGCAGGTGGTTTTAATTTTAATTAGATCCCATTTGTTCATTTTTGTTTTTATTTTCATTGCTCTAGGAGGTGGATTTCAAAAGATATTGCTGTGATTTATCTCAAAGAATGTTCTTCTTCTGTTTTCCTCTAGGAGTTTTATAGTATCTGGCCTTGCATTAAGATATTTAATCAATTTTGAGTTTATTTTTGTGAATGGTATTAGAGAATGTCCTAATTTCATTCTTTTTCATGTAGCTGTCCAGTTTTCCCACCACCACTTTCTGAAGAGACTGTCTTTTCTCCATTGTATATTCTTGCTTCTTTTGTTGTAGATGAATTGATCACAGTCACATGGGCTTATTTATGCGTTTTGAATCCTGTTCCACTGATCTGTATTTTCTATTCTTGTACCAGTACCATATTGTTTACATGGCTGTAGCTTTGTAGTATAGTCTGAAGCCATGGTCTTCAGATTATATAGTATAGTCCGCCAACTCCATTTTTCTTTCTCAGGATTGCTTTGACTATTTGGGGTCATTTGTGTTTCCCTACAAATTAAACATGTTTTTTTTTTTTTTGCTGTAGGTGTGTGAAAAATGCCACTGGTAATTTGATAGGGATGAGATTGAATCTGTAGATTGCCTTGGGTAGTATAGTCATTTTGACAATGTTGATTCCAATCCAAGAACATGGTATATCTTTCAGTCTGTTTGTGTCACCTTCAATTTCTTTTACTAGTGTCTTATAGTTTTCAAAGTACAAATGTTTTTCCTCCTTAGGTAAGCTTATTTCTTGGTATTTTATTCTTTCTTTCTTTATTCTTTTGCCACTCCATATGGCATGCAGGATCTTAGTTCCCTTGTGAGGAAGTACAGAATCTTAACCCCTGGACAACCAGGGAAGTCCACCTAGATATTTTATTCTTTTTGATGTGATGGTAAGTGGGATTGTTTCCTTGATTTCTGTTTCTGATCTTTTGTTGTTAGTGTATAGGAATACAAGACATTTCTGTGTATTAATTTTCTATCCTGAAATTTTACTGAATTCTTTGATGACCTCTAATAGTTTTCTGGTAACATCTTTAGGATTTTCTATGTAAAGTATGATGTTACCTGTAATCAGTGACGGTTGACTTCTTTTCTAATTTGGATTCCTTTTATTATTATTTTTTTTTATCTTCTCTGATTGTCATGACTTTGACTTACAAAACTGTGTTGAATAAAAGTAGTGAGAATGGAACAAATCCATTCATTGGATTTCGTTTCTGATCTTAAAGGAAATAGTTTGTTTTTCAGTATTGAGGATGATGTTAGCTGTGGGTTTGTCATATATGGCTTTTATTATGCTGAGGTAGGTTCCCTCTATGCCCATTTTCTAAAGAGTTTTTAATCATAAGTTGGTGTGGAATTTTGCAAAAGCTTTTTCTGCATGCATCTTCTGAGATGATCTTATGGTTTTTGTTCTTCACTTTGTTAATATATATCACACTGATTTGATTTGCAGATACTGAAGACTCCTTACATCTCTGGGATAAACTACACTTGATTATGGTGTTTCATGATCATTTTACTGTATTATTGAGTTCAGTTTGCTAGTATTCTGTTGAGGATTTCTGCATCAGTGTTCATCAATGATATTGGCCTGTAATTTTCTTTTCTTGTCATATCTTTGTCTGGTTTTGGTATCAGGGTGATGGTGGCCTCATAGAATGAGTCTGGATGTGTTCCTTCCTCTGCAATTTTTTGGAAGAGTTTTAGAGGGACAGGGGTTAACTCTTCTATAAATGTTTAATAGAATTTGCCTGTGAAGCCATCTAGTCCTGGACTTCTGTTTGTTGGAAGTTTTAAAATCACAGTTTGTGTATGAGTACTTGTTATTGGACTGTGCATTTTCTTTTTCTTCCTGGTTCAGTTTTGGAAAGTTGTTACCTTTCTAAGAATTGGTCCATTTCTTCTAGGTTGTCTAGTTTTTTGGCATGTAGTTGCTTGTACTTGTCTCTTATGATCTTTTGTGTTATTGTGGTATCTGTTGTAACTTCCATTTCTGATTTTATTGATTTGAGACCTTTTCTTTGTTTTCTTGATAGATCTGACTAAAGGTATTTTTTTCTTCTTTTCATTTTTTTATTGAAGGATAATTGCTTTACAGAATTTTGTTGTTTTCTGTGAAACCTCAACATGAATCAGCCATAGGTATACATATATCCGCACCCTTTTGAACTTCTCTCCCATTTCCCTCTCTGTCCCACCCCTCTAGGTTGATACAGAGCCCCTGTTTGAGTTTCCTGAGCCATACAGCAAATTCCCATTGGCTATCTATTTTACATATGGTAATGTACGTTTCCAGTTACTCTGTCCATACATCTCACCCTCTCCTCCCTCTCCCTGTGCCCATAAGTCTATTCTCTATGTCTTTTTCTCCATTCCTGCCCTGTAAGTAAATTCTTCAGTACCATCTTTCTAGATTCCGTATATGTGCATTAGAATATATTTAGCTTTCTCTTTCTGACTCATTTCACTCTGTATAATAGGTTCTAGGTTTGTCCACCTCATCAGAATTGACTCAAATGTGTTCCTTTTTATGGCCAAGTAATATGCTGTTGTGTATATGTACCACAACTTCCTTTTCCATTCATCTGTTGATAGACATCTAGTTTGCTTCCATGTTCTAACTATTGTAAATAGTGCTGCAATGAATAGTAGGATACTTGTGTTTGTTCCTTCATTTGTATAGTATTTCTCTGCCTTTTCATTTTTTGTTTTAAACTTATTGTGTTTGAGGTCTCCTTTTCCCAGGCTTCAAGGCTGAATTCTTTCTTCCTTTTGGTTTCGGCCCTCTTAAGGTTGGTCCAGCAGTTTGTATAAGCTTTGTATAGGGTGAGATTTGTGCTGAGTTTTTGTTATTTGTTTTTCCTCTTATGGTCAAGGCTGAGTGAGCTGGTAATACTGTCTGCTGATAATTGGGTTTGTTTTTTTGTTTTGTTTGTTGTTGAGATGAGGCATCCCACACAGGGTGCTACTGGTAGTTGGGTGATGCTGGGTCTTCTTTTTAGATGGTTTCCTTTGTGTGAGTTCTCACTATTTGATACTCCCTAGGAATGAAGCACAAGCTGGAATCAAGATTGTCAGGAGAAATATCAATAATCTCAGATATGCAGATACTGCTGCTGCTAAGTTGCTTTAGTCATGTCCGACTCTGTGCGACCCCACAGATGGCAGCCTACCAAGCGCTTCTGTCCCTGGGATTCTCCAGGCAAGAACACTGGAGTGGGTTGCCATGTCCTTCTCCAATGCATGAAAGTGAAAAGTGAAAGTGAAGTCACTCAGTCGAATCCGACTCTTTGCGACCCCATGGACTGCAGCCTACCAGGCTCCTCTGTCCATGGAATCTTCCATGCAAATGTATTGGAGTGGGTTGCCATTGCCTTCTCCAGATATGCAGATGACACCACCCATATGGCAAAAAGCAAACAACTAAAGAGCCTCTTGAGGAAAGTGAAAGAGGAGAGTTAAAAAATTGGTTTCTGAACTCAGCATTCAGAAAACTAATATCATGGCATCTGGTCCCATCACTTCATGGTAAATAGATGGGAAAACAGTGAGAGACTTTTTCTTTTGGGGCTCCAAAATCACTGCAGATGGTGACTGCAGCCATGAAATTAAAAGATGCTTGCTTCTTGGAAGAAAAGCTATGACCAACCTAGCTGCTGCTGCTGCTACTGCTGCTAAGTTGCTTTAGTCATGTCCAACTCTGTGCGACCCCATGGATGGCAGCCCACCAGGCTCCCCTGTCCCTGGGATTCTCAAGGCAAGAACACTGGAGTTGGATTGCCATTTCCTTCTCCAATGCATGAAAGTGAAGAGTGAAAGTGAAGTCGCTCAGTCATGTCTGACTCTTAGTGACCGCATGGACTGCAGCCCACCAGGCTCCTCCGCCCATGGGATTTTCCAGGCAAGAGTACTGGAGTGGGGTGCCATTGCCTTCTATAGCATATTAAAAATCAGAGACATTACTTTGCCAACAAAGGTCCTTCTAGTCAGAGCTATGGTTTTTCTAGTAGTCATGTATGGTTGTGAGAGTTGGACTATAAAGGAAGCTGAGTGCCAAATAACTGATGCTTTTGAACTGTGGTGTTGGAGAAGACTCTTAAGAATACCTTGGACTACAAGGAGATCTAACCAGTCCATCCTACGGGAAATCAGTCCTGACTGTTTATTGGAATGACTGATGTTGAAGCTGAAGCTCCAATACTTTGGCCATCTGATGTGAAGAACCAACTCGTTTGAAAAGACCCTGATGCTGGGAGGAATTCGGGGCAGGAGGAGAAGGGGACGATAGAGGATGAGATGGTTGGATGGTATCACCGACTCAAGGGACATGAGTTTGAGTAAACTCTGGGAGTTGGTAATGGACAGGGAGGCCTGGTGTGCTGCAGTGCATGGGGCACAAAGAGTTTGACACGACTGAGCGACTGAACTGAACTGAACTGAGGGTTAGTTCTCTGGTAATCTAAGGTCTTAGAGTCAGTGTTCCCACTCCAAAGACTCAGGTCTTGATCTCTGGTCAGGAATGAAGATTCCACAAGTGGCTTATTATGGCATTAAGTGAGATTAAAACAAATATCCAAAAACAGGAAATCAAAGATGAACCCCATAGAAATGGCAGTTACAAGTTCAGGCAAATAATAATTAAAATAATGGAATATACACATATACATATACACCCATGAGCAAAGTCAAAACAATCCAACAAAAATAAAGTATAATAGATTGACATGGCGAACAAAGGAAATCAAAAATTATATTTACCAGTTAATAGCAAGACTAATGAAAGCATGAAGTGGAAAGCAAATCTAAAGCAAGGTGCCAAGTTGGTAATAAAGCAATGAGAACAAAACTAACAAATATGTTGAGAGGAGAGGAAAGAAAGAATAGATGTGCAAAGTTAAATAGAGGTAGATGAAGAAGATTCATAATACATTAAGGATTAACTGGAAGGGCAAAAGAACAGTAGGAAAGGCAAACAAGGGACTAAATGTAGGAAAAATATAATAGGTTTAAAAAGTTAAAATTATAAAAAAGAGAGAAGAAAACAAATGGAAGAAGAAAAAAAATAGGGAAAAAGAAACCTCCACAGAACTGCAAAAGCCCAACATAGATGCAGAAGTTTATAAAAACAATAAAACTTGTGACTGAATATACCCATATACATATACACCCATAAACAAAATAAAAACAGTCCAACAAAAGTACAATCGATTGACACAGGGAATAAAGGAAACCAAAAATTATGTCTACCAGAACAAAATTAACTAAAGCACAAACTGGAAAACAAAACTAAAGCAAGGTGCCAATTGGGAATAAAGCAATGAAGAGAAAACTGACAAATATGTTTGAGAGGAAAGAAAAGAAAGAAATAATAGCTATGCAAAGTTAAATAGAGGTAGATAAAGATTTATGTAAAATATTAACTGCAAGGGGAAAAGAATAGTAGGAAAAACAAACAAAAGAATAAATGTGGAAAAAAGAATAATATGTTTAAAAAATTAAAAATTGAAATTTAATAAAGAGAAAAGAAAAAAGGAAAACTCAGAACTGCAAAAGCCCAATGTAGAGGCAGGACTTTGTAACACCAATAAAAAAAATGTGAATGAGAAAAAAAAGAGAAAGAAATCTCAAAAGCTTAATTAGATTTTGTAGTGCCAATAAAATCAACAACTACAACAGAAGGGGACAAAGAAAAAAGAAAAAAAATCCAAAAGAATCTACAGAACCAGTCAAAACATAGAATAATAAATGTTTTTCTTGAGTCACTGCTGTCAGGGTCCTTTTCCTCGCTGAGAGTCAGTCCACATCACCTCCCTAGGATGCCCACCAACACTGTGCTGATCTCTGGACCAGTTGTGGGGGCAGCACAGATTTTAAGGTGGTCCTACTCCTCTGTGGTCTTGTCTCCAATGTCCACGGCTATCAGAACTAGTGCATTTTCTTTTGTAGGAGCTCTCAATGACATTTTATATATTCCATAGACACAGAGTCTGCCTAGTTGGTGATGTGGCTTTAGTCTGCAGCTTGTACAACTGGTGGGAAGGTTTTAGGTCTTCCTTAGTCACATTGCCCCTGGGTTTCAGTTGTAGCTTTATTTCCACCTCTGCCTGTGGGCCATCCACTGAGGTTTGTTCCTGAGGCTGCCCTTGAGGACTTGGGTTTGCCTCTGTGAGGGCCAGGTGCAGAGATGGTGCAGCTGCTTGTGTTGCAGGGGTTCTGGCAGCACCAGGTACTCAGGGGAGTTGGTGGCTAGGGTAGCCGGAAATAGAAGGGTTTGGCAACCAGTATTGGCTAATACGCTCCAGTATTCTTGCCTGAAGAGTTCCCCCGCCCCCACCCCCTGACAAAGAAGCCTGGCAGGCAACAGTCTGCTGCTGTTGCTGCTGCTGCTGCTAAGTCACTTCAGTCGTCTGACTCTGTGCGACCCCATAGACGGCAGCCCACCAGGCTCCCCCATCCCTGGGATTCTCCAGGCAAGAACACTGGAGTGGGTTGCCATTGCCTTCTCCAATGCATGAAAGTGAAAAGTGAAAGTGAAGTCGCTCAGTTGTGTTCGACGCTTAGCGACCCCATGGACTGCAGCCCACCAGGCTCCTCTGTCCATGGAATTTTCCAGGCAAGAGTACTGGAGTGGGGCGCCAGTGCCTTCTCCGAGGCAACAGTCTACAGGGTTGCAAAGAGTTGGATACTACCAAAGCGACCCTGGGTGCATAGATGCAAGACTCTTTTTGCCTGTGGCAGCTCTGCCCCAGTGAGAGTTGAGCATGAAGGTGGCCCAGCTGTTTGGCTTGCAGGGACCCTGGTGGTGCCTGGTGTGCAGGGACACAGACTGCTTTTGCTGCAGGAGTTATGGCCCTATCAGAGTCTTTTTTTCAAGCCTCTTGTAGCTGGCTATCAGGAGGCCTCTTTGGCCAGTCTTTCTCAATAGCTCCGCCCATTCAGACACATAGAGGGCCCCCCCGACTGGGGTCCTACTCTGTAGTTTAGTGTGTCAGGCGTTTGATGGGCCAGCCTCTTTATTGTTCAGCTGCTAATGCTGGCATGGCGGGGAGAGAAGCTATGGTGATGGCTCCACCCTCTACATGTGACTTAGCAGTATTGCCTTGCTTCCATGGCTGCCTGGCTTTCCTCCACAGGCATTTCCCACCACGATCTTCTCCTTCACATCCCCTCTGTCAGCCTCTCCGCAGTCAACAGCAGCCCTCACCCTGGGATTGCTCCACAATCCCTAAACTCCAGCTCCCAGCCGCTGCACCTTCCAGGGGATCCATCTGGAAATATCTATCCCTGGTTGTCTGAAAAGATAAATAAAATTGATAAACCTTTAGTCAGAAGAACAAGATGGCAGAGGAGTAGGTGGACAGGGGTATTTATCCCTATCTGGGGTATTTATGGCTGCAGCAAGGACTGTCTGATTCTCATTCCATTTAGGCTGCCACAGATCACCTGTTCCACTCAGACTTAAATGTCTCTCCTCTGACTCAGACAGTTGCCCCAATGTGGGGATCGGATCCCTGCTTCAGTTCCCCCACCCACTGAGGGTAGGTCCAGTCCTGCTAACACTCCTGTTTTTTCCCCTAGTTCTTTCCTTCTACCGAGTTTTTCGTGGGTCTATATATTCTTTTCCTCTGGGCAGGTCTCTTGTCTGCTCTCAGCTGGTGTTCTGCATGCCCTTCTGTGTCTGAAGGTGTATTCCTGATATATCCATGGAGAGAGATGAACTCCGCATCCACCTACTCCTCCACCATCTTGTTCTCCTGACTAAAGGTTTATCCATTTTGTTTTATCTTTTCAGAGAACCAGCTTTTAATTTCATTGGCTTCTTTTTGTTGTTGTTTTCTTGATCTCAGTTTCATTTATTTCTGCTCTCATCTTTATGATTTGTTCCCTTCTACTCAATTTTTTTCCCCCCTCAGTTTGGGTTTTGTTTATTCTTAATCTAGTTGCTTTATGTAAAGAGCAATACTTTTAGTGGGGTGATGAGAAACTGCTTTAGAACTGTAGTAAGTTCAGAAAAAATCAAGATGACTTAGTTTTATCTGGTTTACATTTAGAATGAGAACACCTTATTTGAATCTTTGGGGAAAAAAATGTATATTTCTACAACCAAGTGTTTTGCAGAACTAAACAGAAGGCTGCCATTAGAAAATTGTCGTTATTTTTTGAGCCACTAAAATCTTAACATATCAGCATCTTTGAGGTGTAGGACCATTGGAGAGTTTTTAAGATTCTTCATTTACAAAATGATTGAACATGAGAGGAAACCAGATGGGCTTCATATAGTCTACCTTTGGATGTCTTAGATAATAAAAACTAAACATTACTATCAAACTTCAGAGACATTACTTCGCTGACAAAGGTCCATCTCTTCAAAACTATGGTTTTTCCAGTAGTCCTGTATGAATGTGAGAGTCAGAACATAAAGAAAGTTGAGTGCCAAAGAATTGATACTTATGAAATGTGATGTTGGAGAATACTCTTGAGAGTCTCTTACACTGCAAGGAGATCCTACCAGTCCATCCTAAAGGATATCAGTCCTGAATATTCATTGAAAGGACTGATACTGAAGCTGAAACTCCAATACTTTGGCCACTTGCTGTGAAGAACTGAGTCATTGGAAAACACGCTGATGCTAGGAAAGATTGAAGGCAGGAGGAGAAGGGGATGACAGAGAATGAGATGTTTGGATGGCATCACCGTCTCAATGGACATGAGTTTGGGAAAACTCTGGAAGTTGTTGATGGACAGGGAGGCCTGGCGTACTGCAGTCCATGGGATTGCAAAGAGTTGAACATGACAGCGACTGAACTGAACTGATCTATTTGTGATTCTGATGCTTGAAGAACCCCACTTTTATGAAATACGAGGCCTTGAGAGCAAAGTTACTCAAACAACAGAGATAGTACAAAGGAAATTAGCATAGATATGGTCCTTGTTAATACCACATGTGTAAACTCATGTGTAAACAAAAATTTGAACTTGTTTTTTATTTTTTTTCCTTCTCAACTGAAGAAATAAGAAATGAATGATTCAGTGGGGAAATGATTATGCATTTCAGCAGTCTGCCTCCCATGAGAAATTTGTAAGGTCTAGCAGAATGTCACAGCACTGTTGTAGCTGAGAAAAAAAAATATTAAAGAAATATGTTAATATTGTTGTTTTTCAGTCGCTAAATTGTGTCCAGCTCTTTACGAACCTGTGGACTTCAGCACATCAGACTTCTCTGTCCTTCACTATCTGCTGGGGTTTGCCAAAACTCATGTCCATTGACTCTGATGCCATCCAACCGCTTCATCTTCTGTCACCCCCTTCTCTTCCTGCCCTCAATCTTTCTTGGCATCAGGATCTTTTCCAGTGAATCTGCTGATCTTTTCCAGTGAATCTGCTGTTTGCATCAGGTGGCCAAACTGTTGAAACTTCAGCATCAGTCCATCCAATGAATACTCACAGTTGATTTCCTTTAGGATTGACTGGTTTGACCTCCTTGCTGTCCAAGAGACTCCCAAGAGTCTTAAGCACTTCAGTTGGAAAGCATCAGTTCTTCAGCACTCACCCTTCTTTATGGTTCAAGTCTCACATCCATACATGACTACTGGAAAAACCATAGCTTTGATTATGTCGGCAAAGTAATGTCTCTGCTTTTTAGTATGCTGTCTAGGTTTGTCACGGCTTTCCTTCCAAGAAGCAAGCATCTTAATTTCATGCTGTTGTCACTGTCCACAGTGATTTTGGAATCCAAGAAAACAAAATCTGTCACCGCTTCCACTTTTTCCCTATCTATAATGCCGTGAAGGGACAGGACTAGATGCCATGATCTTAGTTTTTTGAATGTTGAGTTTTAAGTCAGCTTTTTCACTCTCCTCTTTCATCTTCCTCAAGAGGCATTTTAGTTCCTCTTCCCTTTCTGCAATTAGGATGATGTCATCTGCATATCTGAGGTTGTTGATATTTCTCCCCGAAATCTTGATTCCAGCTTGTGATTCATTCAGCCCAGCATTTCCCATAATGTACTCCGCATTTAAGTTAAATAAACAGGTGACAATATATACCCTTGATGTACTTCTTTTCCAATTTTGAACCAGTTTGTTGTTTCCTGTCCGGTTCTAACTGTTGCTTCTTGACCTGCATACAGGTATCTCAGCAGATAGGCAATGTAGTCTGGTATTCCCATCTCTTTCAGAATTTTCCATCGTTTGTTGTGATCCACACAGTCAAAGGCTCTAGAGTAGTCAGTGAAACAGAAGTAGATTTTTTTTTTTTTTTTGTAATTCCTTTGCTTTTTTTTAATGATTCAGTGGATACTGGCAATTTGCTCTCTGGTTCCTCTACCTTTTCAAAATCTAACTTGAACATCTGGAAGTTTTTGGTTTACATACTGCTGAAGCCTCAGTTGAAGAATTTTGAGCATTACCTTGGCTAGCATGTGAAATGAGCACAGTTGTACAGCAGTTTGAACATTCTTTGGCTTTGCCTTTCTTTGGGATTGGAATGAAAACCGACCTTTTCCAGTCCTGTGGCCACTGCTGAGTTTTTCCAATGTACTGGCATATTGAGTGCATCATCTTTTAGGATTTGAAATAGCTCAGCTGGAATTCCATCACTTCCACTGGCTTTGTTCATTGTAATGTTTCCTAAGGCCCACTTGACTTTGCACTCCAGGATGTCTGGTTCTAGGTGAGTGATCACACCATGGTCCTGGTTATCCAGGCCATTACGATCTTTTTTGTATGATTCTGTGTATTCTTGATACCTCTTCTTAATATCTTCTTCTGTTAGGTCCTTGCTATTTCAGTCCTTTATTGTGCCCATCTTTGCATGAAATGTTCCCTTGGTATCCAGTTTTCTTGAAGAGATCTCTAGTTTTCCTATTCTGTTGTTTTCCTCTATTTCTTTACATTGCTCACTTTAGAAGGCTTTCTTATCTCTCCTCACTGTTTTCTAGAACTCTGCATTCAGGTGGGTATATCTTTCCCTTTCTTCTTGCTTTTCACTTTTCTTCTTTTCTCAGCTATTTGTAAGGCCTCCTCAGACAACCCTTTTCCTTTTTGCATTTTTTTCCCTTTGGGTTGGTTTTGGTTTCAGGCTCCTGTACAGTGTTACAGACCTTCATCCATAGCTCTTCAGGCACTCTGTCTACCTGGTCTAATCCCTTGAATTTATTCATCACCTCTTCACTATATAGATTATAAGGGACTCGATTTAGGTCATAAGTGAATGGCTTGGTAGTTTTCCCTACTCTCTTCAATTTAAGCCTGAATTTTACAATTAGGAGCTGATTATCTGAGCCACAGTCAGCTCCAGGTCTTGTTTTTGCTGACTGTATAGAGCTTCTTCTTATTCAGTGCAAAGAATGCAATCAGTCTGATTTTGTTATTGACCATTTACTGATGTTCATATGTGCTTTCATGCATGCTAAATTGCTTCAGTCATGTCCAACTCTTTGTGACCCTATGGACTGTAGCCTGCCAGGATTCTCTGTCCATGGGATTCTCTAGGCAAGAATACTAGAGTGGGCTGCTATGCCCTTCTCCATGGGGTCTTCCCGACCCAGGGATTGAACTCCTGTCTCTTACATGTCATGCTTTGGCGGGCATGTTCTTTACCACTGGAGCCATCTGGGAAGCACTGGTGATCCATTTTAGAGTCATTTCTTGTGTTGTTGGAAAAAAGTGTTTGCTATGACCAATGTACTCTCTTGACAGAACTCTGTTAGCTTTTGCCCTGCTTCATTTTGTACTCCAAGGCCCTTGCCTATTACTCCAGATATCTCTTGACTTCCTACTTTTGCATTCCACTCCCCTGTGATGAGGACTTCCCTGGTGGCTCAGATGGTAAAGCGTCTGCCTACAATGCAGGAGACCCCAAGTTCAGTCCCTGGGTTGGGAAGATCCTCTGGAGAAGGAAATAGCAGCCCACTCCAGTACCCTTGCCTGGAAAATTCCATGGACAGAGGAGCGTGGTAGGCTACAGTCCATGGAGTCACAAAGAGTCAGATATGACTGAATGAGTTCACTTCACTTCCCCTATGATGAAAATGTCTTTTTTTTTTTTTTTAAGTGTTAGTTCTAGAAGGTCTTGTAGGTCTTCATAGAAGGTCTTGTAGGTCTTCATAGAACCGGTCAACTTCAACTTCTTTGGGTTACTGTGATGCTGAATGGTTTGCCTTGGAAAATGAACCGAGATCATTCTGTTTTTTTGTTTGTTTGTTTGTTTGTTTTTTGCACGAAGTACTGCATTTCGGATTCTTTTGTTGATTGAGGATTTCTGATTAGTTACAGGAAAATGCTAATTTCTGTGGAAGCACATTAATCTTTTGACTTTAAAGCTTCTGAAGTGAGGTACCAAAGCCTACAGAAATTGAGGCTAAGTATCTATGTTTTATCCTGCGGTTGGAACTTTTCTTCTTACCTCTCCTCAGAGTGCTGATTAAATTCATCATCATTATCAGTTTCTGCTTAATCAAATATTTATTGACCATTGAGTCTGTGTGAGGGATGCAGAATAATATTTTATAAGACACAATCTTTTAAATAAATGATTTTATAATATAACTGAGGAGATGATTATATTTGATTGGATAGTATTCCTCCCATCCCCACCCCAAATGTCCTGAAACCTCTGAATGTGACTTTATTTGGAAATAGAGTTGTTACAAGTGTTCATAAGAAGTCATATTGAAGTAGGCTGGGCACTTAATCCAAAATCGCTGATGTCATACAGCAAAAGACACAGAGACATAGGGAGGGGTGCCATGGGAAAAGGGCAGATACTGGAGTGATGAGTCCATAAGCCAAAGAATCTGAGGTTTTGCTGATCACAACTGGTACTCTGAGAAAGGCATGGAACAGATCCTGCTCCAGTGCCTTCAGAGAGAGCATAGCCCTCAGGACACCTTGATCTTGGACTTGTAGCTTCACCCCTGTGAGAGAAAATATTTTCTCTGTTTTGAGCCACTAAGTTTTCAGCACTTTTGTGATAGCAGTCTTAAAATACAAATACAATAGACATAAAAAATAAAGCTCCTATTATTAAGCACTGGCTCTACTCTAGGTTCCCTGTGTTCTAGCTGTTTTCTGCTCTGTGGTATTATCACCATCATCCTTGGAGGAGCAAACTGGAAGTTAAGAGATGCTTAGCAATTTTTTCAGGATCACTCAGCAAGTAATTCTAACCCTTGTCACCTAACCATAGAAAGAAGCCCTGTGGGCAGGCAGGAGGCAAAATGACAAGCAGGCAGGGTAGACCTTAAAGCTGGCCATAGCCCAGGTGTCCATGAAGAGTGATATGGAGAAACTAACTGAAGTCCGCCTATAGGACTGGCCATTTCAGCAACACAAAGGATCAGACTATGACAGTGGGCAGCTGTATGGACACATCTCTAGTGTGTTCTGTTGAGTGAAAGAGGCCACACACAAATGAGTATGTATATGATTTCATCTATACAAAGTTCTAGACTAGGAAAAACTAGTCAGTAGTGGAAGAAGGTAAAGGCAGTGGTTTCCAACTGTAGTAGATGCTCTGCTGGAAATTTGATAACGAGGTCCCTGACAAAAGGAGGGTGTGTGCCTAATCTTGGTGCTGCTAAGTCACTTCAGTCGTGTCTGACTCTGTGCGACCCCATAGATGGCAGCCCACCAGGCTCCGCCGTCCCTGGGATTCTCCAGGCAAGAACACTGGAGTGGGTTGCCATTTCCTTCTCCAATGCATGAAAGGGAAAATAAGAAGTGAAGTCGCTCAGTCGTGTCCGACTCTGTGCGACCCCATGGACTGCAGCCCACCAGGCTCCTCCATCCATGGGATTTTCCAGGCAAGAGTACTGGAGTGGGGTATGTCTAATCTTAGATGGTCTCCTCACCTGGATGAGCCTAATCAGGGTGAGACCCTTTAATCTTGCCTCAGGTGGTTTCCCTGCTGCTTCTCCTTTGATTAGCAACTGTTCTACACTTTGGAACGCAGAGAATGTCATGGAGGCTGGACTCTGGCCTACAAGGAATGGGGGAGAAAAGGCCTCCATGCTCAGGCACCTTACAGGGCTCTGCTTGGCATTAATCTGAACATAAGGCCTAATTCACATAGTAGAGTCTGCACCAGCCATTGACCAAGCGAACTCATGCTGAAAGCTTGGAACTACCACAGGGACTTCAGCCTCCACTCCCCTCAGGACTCGATTGGGACTGAAATGTCAAAACAAGGCTGGCCCTTGGTGAGGCACCATGGATTCTTCAGGGGAGTGGGACATGGGCAGCCAGGGACACTGTAGGGGATGGCTCTGAGTTACACTGATGGGTTCAGTTCAGTCACTCAGGTATATCCAACTCCTTGCGACCCCATGGACTGCAGCATGCCAGGCCTCCCTGTCCATCACCAACTCCTGGAGCTTCCTCAAATTTGTGTCCATCGAATTGGTGATGCCATCCAACCATCTCATCCTCTGTCATCCCCTTCTTCTCCCCCCTTCAATTTTTCCCAGCATCAAGGTCTTTAGCCCTTTGCATCAGGTGGCCAAAGTATTGGAGCTTCAGCTTTAGCATCAGTCCTTCCAATGAATATTCAGGACTGATTTCCTTTATGATTGACTGGTTGGATCTCCTTGCAGTCCACAGGACTCTTAAGAGTCTTCTCCAACACCACAGTTTAAAAGCATCAATTCTTTGGTGCTCAGCTTTCTTTATGGTCCAGCTCTCACATTCATACATGACTACTGGAAAAGCCACAGCCTGCCTAGACGGACCTTTGTCGGCAAAGTAACATCTCTGCTTTTTAATATGCTGTCTAGATTGGTCATAGCTTTTCTTCCAAGGAGCAAGCGACTTTTAAATTTCATGGCTGTAGTCACCATCTGCAGTGATTTTGGAGCTCCAGAAAATAAAGGCTGTCACTGTTTCCATTGTTTCCCCATCTATTTGCCATGAAGTGATAGGACCGGATGCCATAATTTTCGTCTTTTGAATGTTGAGTTTTAAGCCAGCTTTTTCACTTTTCTCTTTCACTTTCATCAAGAGGCTCTTTAGTCCGTCTTCACTTTCTGCCATAAGGGTGGTGTTATCTGCATAGCTGAGGTTATTAATATTTCTCTGGGCAGTCTTGATTGCAGCTTGTGATTCATCTAGTCTGGCATTTCTCATGATGTACTCTGCATATAAGTTAAAAAAGCAGGGTGACAATATACAGCCTTGGCATACTCCTTTCCCAGTTGGAACCAGTCTATTGTTCCATGTCCAGTTCTAACTGTTGCTTCTTGACCTGCATACAGGTTTCTCAGGAGGCAGGTAAGGTGGTCTGTTATTCCCATCTCTTTCATAATTTTTCACAGTTTGTTGTGATCCACACAGTTAAAGGCTTTGGCGTAAAGGTCTATACTGTTTCTGTTCTTTAATTNCTGTTGCTTCTTGACCTGCATACAGGTTTCTCAGGAGGCAGGTAAGGTGGTCTGTTATTCCCATCTCTTTCATAATTTTTCACAGTTTGTTGTGATCCACACAGTTAAAGGCTTTGGCGTAAAGGTCTATACTGTTTCTGTTCTTTAATTGTGCCCATCTTTTCATGGAATGTTCCCTTGGTATCCAGTTTTCTTGAAGAGCTCTCTAGTCTTTCCCCTATTGCTTTCTTCTATTTCTTCGCATTGATCAGTTAGGAAAGCTTTGTTATCTCTCCTTGCTGTTCTTTGAAACTCTGCATTCAGACTGGTATATCTTTCCTTTTCTCCTTTGCCTTTTGCTTTCTTTTCTCAGCTATTTGTAAGGTCTCCTCAGACAACTATTTTGCCTTTTTGCATTCCTTTTTCTTAGGGATGATTTTGATCACGGTCTCCTGTACAGTGTTGTGAACCTCCGTCCATAGTTCTTCAGGCACTCTATCAGATCTAACCCCTTGAATCTATACTGTATAATTTTTAGGGATTTGATTTAGGTCATACCTGCATGGCTTAGTTGTTTTTCCTACTTCAGTTTAAGTCTGAATTCATGATCTGAGCCACAGTCAGCTCCTTGAGGTTTCTTTGTCTGACTGCTTGATGTGTTTGAGCAAGGACTTTGCAAGTGAAGCATCGCTGAAGGGGTAACCCAGTGTAGGTCTGTTACTCCTCTCACCATAGAATGCCAGGGAAGCCGGACCTTTTCTGTGCCAGGAATCATCCCCTCAAGTTGGTGGCTCACACTGGATCCCACCAGGGAAGCCATTCTGTCTTGCAGGCCTGAGCCTCTTAGTCTGCTTGCCCGCTTCCAGACCGAATCTGGACAGACAGTACCTCCAGCAGCTGCTGTGTTGGCTTGTTCGGAGGTGCATCTGCCAGAATAGGTGGAGAAGAAATTCTCTTTCAAGTTTGGGCCTTACAGGGTTTTGTAGATACAGAGCCTTGTCTAATGAAGAAGGACTAAGGCTTTTCCTTTCAGCTTGTTTTAAAAAAGAGCAGCAATCTTTCTGTTTCTGACAACACCAAAGCCTTGTCAGGAGTTCTGTTTTGTGTTTTGCCTGCTTCCGAGAAGTATAGAATATGGCTTGAGATAAAAACCAAATGTCAAGATTGCTGAGCATGGTGAGGAGGTTTGTCTTAGGAGTTATTTTCTATTCTGCTCGGTGGTGTCCTTGGGGAAATTTCTGGATGCCCAGCTTCATAATGTCAGTCTTCCCAGCAATAGCCTGAGCCCCCCAAGCTGCTCTCATTCTACTGTTTGAGATCGTAACAGAAAATTTACATTTTAAAATTGGATGCTTGCTGATTTAAAGAACAGAGAGGCCTAGCGGGCTACAGTCCAGGGGGTCACAAAGAGACAGACACAACTGAGCAACTAACACTTCTTATTGGAGTCCGAGTTTAGGTGAGGGTCAGAGATGGGGAGATTTTATTGGGAGAGTTTCCACTAGACCAATACTCATATTGCAGAGCCACAGCTTATTTTGTTAGTCGTTAAGATGACCTTGACTTTGATTTCTGAAGCTGCTGCATTCGTACTTTCCAGTGGGCTCAGTATTTGTATTGAAAAAAACTCACTCTCTGCAGTAAAACCTCTTCCCAACTTCCTTTTACTGACTTAATGGCTTTTTCTAGGGCAGATGATAGATGAAGCCAGAGAACGCAGTTTGTCTATAAAGGACGTATTGATTCAATCAGATTTGCCAGAACACAACCGTAGGGTAAAATCTAAAAAGTAACTTGAGAAATCAAGATGCTGCCGAGGCAGTTTCTCAGCCAGGAAATTTTTTTGGCTGCTGCTTGTTTTAAATTCCTTCGTTTTGCCTTTCGGGAAATGACTCTCAAATGAAAGCCAAAATCCTAAGTGTAGAAAGATAAATCACGTGTTGCTGGCTATGAATTCTGATTACTTCCCTTGAAGGAGTAACCAAGAGCCTGTTTCTCACATAAAAATACTTCTCGCCTGTTAATGAGAAACAGAATTAATTGGGTTCTACAGAGGCCAATTTTAACTGAGTTAAGAGACAAATACTTTAGAGTAAGAAAGGACCTTAGAGACACTGAATTTAATCCTTTCGTATAGGATCAGAGAGGGTGAAAGCCTTGCTCAAGAATGCAGAGCCACAGGGAATGCAGTGCATAGGGAAGACCGCATTTCATCCAGTGGTCACTCAGGCGCGTCCAGTCTCTGAACTTTCTGACTGTTACCAGCAAGGCTCCCTGCCATTATTTACACAAGAATCTCTCAGGGATGAGGTTTTATTCTTTAGAATGAAGAGCTGAAAATAGAGAAATCATGTCACATGTGTAGCACCAGCACCCAAAGGACCTCTTAGGTGCTATTTGAATGAATTCACCCAGTGGCCTAGGTGGCCTTGTTTTTGAAGAAAGATTTCTGTCATCTTTGCCTGGTGTGGAAGTCTGAATCACCAGTCACAGAGCACTGAACCCAGAGAAAGGCCCTGTCAGAATGAAACATGAAAATAATGTTGAGCTCATATCAAGGAAGCTGAACGGTAAACATTAGCAGGGCTTGCTGCAACAGGATAGCATGTGTGGGGGATGGAGCAGCGTGTTCCTCGTTGGCATGGCCCAGGGCCTGGGCGGGACCAACCCCGAAAGCCCGTTAGAAAGCTCAGCCTCTCCAAACACTGAACTGAGCCACAGTGCTTCCTGCCCCTGTCATTTGGGAATTGTATGTGGTTAGGATACAAATGATGGCCAACCTTCTGGCCACGAATGATTAGCATAATAATTCAGCTAATGGATTAATTTTAAATTGCTGCAAGTGATCAGATTCATGTTTTTATTTGCATTTTTACTAAAGAGACCAGTTTGCTCCAAACACTTTTCTATTAATATTCATATTGCAATATAAAATAAGGATGTTTTGATTATTTTACTTTAAGGTTTATATTGAAAGAAGTCTAACATCATTGCTCTTCCCATCTATTATTCAGTGAATGTTTTCCAGCTGGACAGAAAGACAGATCTATCTGTTCAGATCTGTTTTCTGTCTGACTCATTGTTTCTAACAGAGAAAGCAGAAACCTTCTCTGTCGATTGATGAGTTCCAGCTGTGCAACTTTGGAAATCATATTTCCACTGAAAAAATGTTTAATGACTTTTTTCTAATGTTCTTCCATTAAAAGAAAGTTTGTTGTCATGGGATACCACTTTTCAGTTTTTCAGAAAGATTTAACATTGATGATGAGTTATGGCTTCCCTGGTAGCTCAGACAGTAAAGAATCCACCTGCAATGCAGGAGACCTGGGTTTGATCCCTGGGCTGGGAAGATACCCTGGAGAAGGGAAGGGCTACCTACTCCAGTACTGTCTGGAGAATCACATGGACAAAGGAGCCTGGCAGGCTACAGTTCATGGGGTTGCAAAGAATTAGACATGACTGAGTGACTAACACTACTTTCTTGTAACCACAACTGAGTTGTACTGAAAGGAGATTCAGATCCTTAGATAATTGCCAGGCTTCATGCCAAAGTGTTCATGGTGGCTCCAGGTACCTAGCCTCTAAACCCAACACTGATATTTAATGCACTGAAAGCACCAACAGCTCCTTTTTCTTTTCCCCTATTCCTATTCCTCATTTTAAATATAGCTTTGCTGAGATATAATTCATATAGCATACAGTTTACTCATTTAAAGTGTACAGTTCGGTGTTACTTTAATATTAGAATTGTGTAACCATCAGTTCAGTTCAGTCGCTCAGTCGTGTCTGACTCTTCATGACCCCATGGACTGCAGTACCCCAGGCTTCCCTGTCCATCACCAATTCCCAGAGATTACTCAGACTTATGTCTGTTGAGTCAGTGATACCATCCAACCATCTCATCCTCTGTCGTCTCCTTCTCCTCCCCTCTTCAATCTTTCCCAGTATCAAGGTCTTTTCAAATGAGTCAGCCCTTCGCATCAGGTGGCAAGAGTATCAGAGCTTCAGCTTCAGCTTCAGTCCTTCCAATGAATATTCAGGACTGATTTCCTTTATGATTGACTGGTTGGATCTCCTTGCAGTCCAAGGGACTCTGAAGAGTCTTCTCCAACACCACAGTTCAAAAGCGTCAATTCTTCGGCACTCAGCTTTCTTTATAGCCCAACTCTCATACCCATACATGACTACTGGAAAAACCAAAGCTTTGACCAGATGGAACTTTGTTGGCAAAGTTGTCTCTGCTTTTTCATATGCTGTCTAGGTTGGTCATAACTTTCCTTTCAAGGAGCCTACGTCTTTTAATTTCATGGCTGTAGTTACCATCTGCAGTGATTTTGGAGCCCCCCAAAGTAAAGACAGCCACTATTTCCACTCTTTCCCCATCTATTTGCCATGAAGTGATGGGACCAGATGCCATGATCTTAGTTTTCTGAATGTTGAGTTTAAGCCAGCTTTTTCACTCTCCTTTTTCACTTTCATCAGGAGGCTCTTTAGTTCCTCTTCACTTTCTGCCATTAGTGTACTGTCACCTGCATGTCTAAGGTTATTGATATTTCTCCTGGCAATCTTGATTCCAGCTGTCCATCCAGTCTGGCATTTCTCATGATGTACTCTGCATANTTTTCACTTTCATCAGGAGGCTCTTTAGTTCCTCTTCACTTTCTGCCATTAGTGTACTGTCACCTGCATGTCTAAGGTTATTGATATTTCTCCTGGCAATCTTGATTCCAGCTGTCCATCCAGTCTGGCATTTCTCATGATGTACTCTGCATATAACTTAAATAAGCAGGGTGACAATATACAACCTTGATGCGTTTGTTTCCCAATTTGGAACCAGTCTGTTCCATGTTTTGTTCTAACTGTTGCTTCTTGACCTGCACACAGATTTCTCAGGAGGCAGGTCAGGTAGTCTGGTATTCCCGTCTCTTTCAGAATTTTTTACAGTTTGTCATGATCCATATGAACGGTGGATGGGCTTTAAATTATTTGAGTTTGAGTTGTTTTCATTTTTTAGTTGTTTCCATTTTTGGCTCTTATGACCAGTGCTGCTATAAACATTAATGGTCAAGCCTGTGTGGATGCATTTTCATCTCTCTTGTAAACACTTCTAGGATTGGAATTGCGCCATCATATGTTAGCTGTGTTTAACCTTTTGAGAAACTGCCAAGTGACCGTACCATTTTATGTTCCTACCAGCGGTGTGTGTTCTGATTTTTCCACATTCTCTCCAACACTTGTCATTATCAGTCTATTAAAAAAAATTATAGCACATGTCCATGGGGCCATATATCAGCAAAGAGGGCTCCTTACCTCGGCCGGTAAAAAAATTAAAATTAAGGATGAAATCTTGGCGTTGCTAGCCGCCCTTATGCTACCCGAGAAAGTCAGTATAATCCATTGCCCCGGGCATCAGAAAAATCAGTCCTTGGTGGCAAAGGGAAACAATATGGCTGACCGGGTCGCGAGGGAAGTGGCAACAAAAAGCGAGACACCAGAATTGCTGNCGACGGCCTGAAAAACAATTTTTTTAGAAAGTCCCTGAAGGAAAAACATCCCTAAAGGCCACATTGCATGAGATAAGAACCTGCCATGTTACATGAGATGAAAACCTGCTCTCAAGGGTTTAGCAAAAAACTTAATTTTTCTCTCAGATTCAGCTCAGATGGATTCTGTGTGAGAACGGAAAGCAGATTGCACCAGCCCTCCATGTTTCTGCAGGAGGATGGTGACTTTGTTTACTGCTCTGCCTCCAGAGTCTAGAACAAGGCTTAAGACTAGTAGGCATGGAGACATTTGCAGAAGGAATGCCTAAATGAGTTCACAAAGAGCCTACTGTGTGCTAGCATTGGTGTGGATTCAGAGGTATACAAGACATGGCCCCGCTCCCAGGGAGCTTCACTTTTTGAAGGAAATAGAATGAAAGTATTCCTGAAAGGGAGTTACTGATGGAGAAGGGTACATGTTAGAGGAAGGTGTACTCATTTCTAAGCAACTGAAGTATAGATGATGAAAACGTGAACTCCTTTGGTCTTAGGCTAATTTACAAAGTCTGGCTTCCAGGAAATGGTAGGGGAAAAATATCAGTCACTCCAACTGCAATGAGGAAGGTAGCCTTCCATATAATACCAGAAGCCTCCCCAGACGGTACCACATTACAAGCAATCACTCACATACATTCTTTCTCTCTTTCTCTATGTGTGACTGTGGAATCAAAATATAATGTAATTCTTCTCTTTAAGTTCATGTTTTTAGTGATTTGCACATTTTGGTCATTTGTCTTCTCTCTTCCTGTCTCCCCCCATTCCTCTTTTATCTGTTTATCTTTTGTCTTTGCCACTTCTCCAACAACAGTCTCACCTCACCTGCTCTAAGGTGTATTTTACAGAACTTTTTGCATATTGATGCATAATAACCAGTCTAAGTGAATGTGCCGTCATTTCCTTAATTCTCTTCCTATTCAGGTTTATTTCCATTTTTGTTATAAATAATGCTTCAAGGGAACCTATTCATGACTTTTCTTCCCAAATTTGCATTATTTAAAAAAGGTAACAGTCCGAATGAGTTCCTGATCTTTAGGCTTTCCCTTCATGGTGATTCAGGAACCCAGGCCCTTCTATCTGTGTTGCCCATCCCCTCAGGCCTCTGGGACTGCTTCCAGCTGACAGAAGGGGCAAGAGCATGGAGATACTTGCTTCCTAACCACATGGCCAAGTAGTGGTACCCAGCCTCTCTGTTTCCGTTCCTCTGATGACAGCTTGCCATATGGCATAACTGGGTGTGGGAAGTTCTGGCAGGGTAGTTTCTGGCTGGGCAGACACTTTCCAGAAACAGCTATATATTCTCCTTGGAGGACCATACATTTTGGGTGGACAATTAGTCTTCTCTGCCATTATACATTTTTATAGATATGATCACTGTTCGTTTTGATGACTTGGTACATTTTGCCCAACAGTCCCCCCCCCGCCCCCGGCAATCCCCACTGAAATGTTTTCATTTATTTCTGTTATTAAGGGAGACATACATTTGGTCTAGTCAATTCCAATAATCTATCCATGAGACTTTATTATATGTAGAACCAATGTGTCTACACTACAATTTTTTCTTCTACCTGTCACTTTTTGTTTTAGTACTCATATTACTTTGGTTAATTATTTTGACTTGTGTTATAATACGGAGAAATTAATTGGTGGAGAGTTTATCGATGGTGGCATGTGAAATAACAGAAGGAGAGGAGATTGGCTCAGTCTCTTTCAAAAAGTTTAAAATGGAACCAATAACCAAGGAAATTGGCTTTCCTCCAAGGAGACTGCATGACTGCAAAAATATCCCAGCTTAACTATAGGGTCTTATTAAAAAAAAAAAAAAACCTTAGCATTATCTGGAAATATTTTCATTTTTCATCTTTCCTAAGCCAGTTATTTTGTATATATCTGCTGCTGCTTTCAAAAATGATTATAATTAAGATATCATTCTTTTTAGATGAGTTTTTTTCTGAAGCCTCTTTTTCAGAGTCTCTTAAGACTTAAGCTTTGGTTTAGAATACTGGCCCCCACTTGTTCCACCCATCCCCACCTCTCCCCCCCAAAATCTGAAAATATAATAAAAATGTTTCAAATATCAGTATTACTGTTATAATGCTGTTAAAGAGATGGTGGAATTTTTGCTCAGCCAACATGACTCTAAATTGATTCAGTCTTTTTTTTCCCCTTTGGGGAATTAATGAGGTATAATAAAACTTAATATGAAGAAAATATTTTGATGTCAGCTATAGATATTTAATTGAAATATCTCCTAAACTTCACAGTTCCTTCCTAAGGGAGGAAAACTGATGAGGTGGAATAAGGAAATTATGCAGAATTCATTCATTCATTCAATTCATTTATTCAACAACTATTGAATTTCCTACATGTTCTATTTGGGGGCTAGCTAGATGTGTTTAGGGGTCTAGGTGTGTCTAGGAGTCTAGATGTCTCTAGATGCATCTGAGAATAAAACAGAAAGACTCCTGACTTTGTGAAGGTTACATTTTAGCAGGATGTGGTAACAGAATTAATAATAAACCACATAGTAAGTTGAGTTGTGATGAGTCTTACTCAGCTTCATGAAGAGGATGCTATTTATAATTTGTGGTTATATTTTAAATGTATCCTCTCAGAATAAAAATTAGCATGGGACTGAAAGTTTAAATAGGGGAGTCAGGTTAGGCCTCATTAAGTAGTTATGTTTAAGACCCAAAGGAGGGAACCAGCTAGGCTTCTATCTAAGGGAGGAGGTTTCCAAGCAAAAGGAACCGGCAAAGGCCCTGAGGCTTGGGTGTACCTATACATTTAAGTACAGGAGGAAGTTCAGTGTGGTTGGATTGGAGTTAGGGTAGATGGGGAGATTGAGGGGTGAAGTCAGAAAAGAAATGAGGGTTGTTAGACAAACAATGTAAAGTCTTGTGGACCATTGCTCATTATGAGGACTTTGACTTCATTCTAAGAGAAATGGAAACCCATTAAGGGTTTCAGACGGGGTGAGGGAGGTATGATTTGATCTGAATTACATTTTTGCAGAATTATTTGTGATATGGGGAGAATGGACAGCAAGGAGGCAAGGGCAGAAACACAAAGGCCGGTTGATGGTACTGCAATATTTGGGCCAAGGAGAGGACAGTGAAGGTGATGACAAATGGTTGCATTTTGGATATATTTTGAAGCTAGAACCTACAGGATTTTCTGATAGAAGAGTCTTATAGGAAAGAAAGAGTTAAAGAGTCTTATAGTACTGCCAAAATATTTATCGACCCTACCTATGAGGTTTGTCCCTCTGGGAGAATTATCCTGGCACCCCAAAGGCTTGGACATGGGACTTTCTCTGGCCAGTGAATTAGAAATGGAAAGTAATGTGCCTTTCCTGGAAGAATCTTTAAATGTCCCTGTGCTGAACCTATTCTTGTCCTCACCAGGAGAGAATCCCCTGTCCTAGATGGGGCTACTCTTTTAACCTGGACCCTGGAGCAAAGGACATGAAACAAAGCCAGAGTCCCACCCTCTGCTGATATATAACTTGAGCAAGTAGTAAACATTGCTTCAAATCCTGCTGAGGTTTGTTGTTGTTGTTGTAATTATAGTAATATAATTCAGTGAAAGCTCATGGATACAGATACCTGAGCAACAGAAAGAGTAGAATTTTCATTGACTGAGGTGGAAAGATTATGGGAGGAACAAGAAGGGCACATTAGGAGTTTAGTTTTGGACATGTCAAGTTTGAGGTGTCTGCTGTAACACTCAGGTATGGCTATTGAGTAAGCAATTAAATTTAAGAATATAAAGTTCAGGATAGAGGTAAAAATTGGGGAGGCAGTCATCAGCATAGAGTTGGTAGGATTTTTAAAAGAATTTCACTGAGGTGTAGTATACTTACAATATTGTATTAAATTCTGCTATACAGCAAAGTGAATCAGTATATATATAGCTCAGTTTATATGTGTATATTCTTTTCCATTATGGTTTACCATAGGATATAGAATATAGTTCTCTGTGCTGTACAGTGGGACTTTGTTGTTTATCCGTCTTATCTATAATAGTTTGCATCTTCTAATCCCAGACTCTCATCTTTCCCTTCCTCGCCCCCACCCACCTTGGCAACTGCAAATCTGTTCTCTGTCTGAGAATCTGTTTCTTTTTTGTTGATCAGTTCAGTTTGTGTCACATTTTAGAATTTACATGTAACGATACCACGTGGTATTTGTCTTTCTGTCTGGCTTCATTTAGTATGATAAGCTCTAAGTCCATCCATGTTGCTGCAGATGGCATTATTTCACTTTTTTAAACGGCTGAGTAGTACTCCATTGTGTGTATGTGCCATCTTCTTTATCTGTTCATCTGTTGATGGGCATTTAGATTGGTTCCGTGTCTTGGCTGTTGTAGATAGGGCTGCTCTGAACACAGGGTTGCATGTATCTTTTCAAGTTATAATTTTGTCTGGATGTATGCCCAGGAGTGGGATTGCTGGATCATATGGCAAGAGTTGATAGTTTTTATGGTCACAGGACTGGTTGAGACTGTGAATGGAGTAATTCTATAGAGAAGGGGAGGAAGCCACAAGAGGTCATGACGCACCTCATCATGAATGTTTGCTCTTAGTAAGGGAGGCTCATGACAGTGAGCTTGAGAAAAAATATGAACACACAAATTGGCTACAGCAAAGATAATTAATTCTTTGGGCTTTTTTCTATAGGAGAACCAAGAAATGGGCAGTTTCTGGGTCAGAAGTTGGCTCAAGTGAGGGCTTTCTAATAGAATAAAAGCATAACATGGATGTTCTTCATGGATATTTGAACACAACCCTTTTATTTCCCATGGGCTGTTACTCCATTTTAAAGAGTGAAAAGAAACTAACATTTATTATGCATTTAAAATTTGCTGTACACAGTACTAAGCACATTCACACGTTCCTTTCTCTTCACAACTATCAATACATTGTGAAGTAACTGTGATTACTTTTCAGGGTCTCACAGTTACTATACAGGGGAGCTGAGATTCAGTCCTTCATCTTGCTCTTTACTCTAAGCCTGTCTTTTCTCCATGGTAATTGCCTTTCAAAAAAAGTTTAAATGTTCTCTGGGAGCAAGTTTCCTGTATTGCTTCTCAACTAGCAAGGTATAAGATAAAATGGCTAATAGCCATTGAATTTGTGTTTCCCACACCATTTTCCAGTGTTTACCATTGAACTATGCTCTGCTACTATTGACTCAAATTAAAAGTTCCTACCCAGCCTTAAGTGTGGCTTTAAAAACTCACCTGTGGTGCCTTTTAGAAAGCCCCAAAGCCAACAAAGCAGGTGAAAATATCAGTCTCCTTTGTTCAGGGGCAGGCAACCAGTTACCAAACTAGCAAGTTGCTTTGAGGTTTGGTAGAAATTTCATAATTCATGATGATATTTAAATACACGTGATGGAAAGTTTCAAAGTGGTGTCCTGGTACAGAAGCTACTTCTTGTGTTGGTTTGTTTAGTTCCTGCCACCCACAATAAACATATGGTTCAAGTAGCCATGGCTGGGTTCTCATAATGTTAGCGTCTGTGATAGAAATCTTTAAAAAAAAGTCTCTTAATGAGTTGTGTACTTGGAGGCCCCAAAACTCATCATACATTTTTATTTTTAAAAGATACATCAAACCCCAGTTTTTGTTGAAATATAAAGAAATGTATAAGGATATAAACTCACACATTTTAAAGATTATAGTAACTCCTGTTACTTTAATGTAAACAGTGGTTTCTGATGGCACATGACAGACAGTGTATGGAAAGGATGTCCAGGATTTGTTCCAGTGGTGTGCCTCATTGTGGAGCCTGAATTTGCAATGGGGACATAGTGTAAAGGCTGGTTAGTTATCAGAAAATGTGGACATTTGCTTAACGTTCTTCACATCCTAAAATTATGTGGTATACCTAGCTCGCATGAGGAGAACAAAACGAGCCTTCCATTTTCAGTGGACTGTGATGGCTAACTGGACCCGTGAATCAGGCTTCTCAGTCTCTGTTCTGGGAAAGGCTCTGGCCACAGAGATGGCCATGTGACCCAAGCCAGGACAGTCAGAGGGCTTGCTTGAGATTACATTGATTTTTGATGACTGGAAGAGACTTCTTTCTCTCTGATAGGGTTTCCAAACTCTCAATGGCCATGTTTCTGCCACCCTCCTAGGGAAGTCCTGTCTGCAATAAGAGGTAATGAGATTGATGAATACATAAAAAGAAGTGAAGATGAGGTGAGATAAGAAAGAAGTATCGACTTTAGTCCCCAGTTGTAATTACAGAGGCCAGGCTTCTGAAATGTGTCCTTAAATTCTGTAAGGATTAACTTTTCAAAAACTGCTCTACTGTTCACTAATTTTCATACTTCAACTATGATCCAGGGAAAATAACAAGTGCTCAAATTACTACTATAAAGAAATCTGGTTTAGTTTGGCAACTTAACTTATGCTACTGTAACAAAATAGCATAGACGAAGTGGCTTTAAGCAACGGAATTTTATTTCTCACTGCTCTGGAGGCTGGAAAGTCCAAGGTCAAGATGCCAGTAGGTTTGGTGTCTGGTGAGGACTCTCTCCTTGGGTTGCAGATGGGCACCCTCTTGCTGTGCCCTCATGTGGTGGAGAGCGGCAAAGACCTGCTCTCTCTTCCCCTTGTTATAAATACACAAATCCCATGATGGGGGGCCGTCCTCATGGCCTTATCTAAACCTAATCACCTCCAAATACTATCACATTGGGCGTTAGGGCTTCCACATTTGAACTTGGGGAAGACACAAATATTTTTAACACTTGGGAAGAGACTCTAGTAAAATAAAGGAAGGCAGGCAGAAAGGAAGGAATAAACAAAGAGAAGAAGGAAGTGTAAATATAAAAATTTCTATTGCGGTCAGAAATTTTCCCTCCCAATTCATCAGTCAATAAATTCTCTCTTTTGTTTCACCTATTTTAAACTGGGATTTGGTCACTTGCAACTAATTAATTTACCGTTCCTTTGAAGGTGTTACATAGATTATTCCAATGTATGGAATTATATAATTAAGGAATTAGGGATATATTTCTGATGGAAATTTCTCCAACTCTCTTATTTAAGTAGAGATTCTCTCTCAAATATCATAAATGCCAACTATGATCTCCATTCTCCCTTGGGTAAACATGAGGAAGACATCATATTGTAAGCTACCAGAAAAGAGCTGATGAAAATTCAAAGTGAAATAAAAGGAAATAATTACAACTTAATCACTAATTGAAGACAGGGACCAATGAAGGTTCTAGGAGATGCTGATTAAAAATGAAAGTGATGTAAATGTAGGAAGATGTAAACTTTCAGGGAAAATCCTTCATTTTCTCACAAGTAAAGTTAATTTTATATTCCATTTTGGTACAGCCAGACTCTTTCTCCTATATTTCTCTCATTAATTTTTTTTCATATTAATGTCCTACTCTGTTTCACAAAGAGGATGTTATTAATAATTCGTGGTTGCATTATAAATGTATCATCTCAAAGTTTGGGATTTGATTAATGGTCCTTCCCAGGGTTAAGATCCTGCCTGCTGGTTTCTTGCTTAGACAAAAGGAGAGTGAGCTAAGAGCATGGTAAATGAAGGAATGCAGTGTTAAAAACGACTGCATCTTTCTGGTTTTAATTTGAGTTATATAAGGGAAGGAAAATTGGAACTGTGAGAATATTTAGAAAAACATAAGCAACAGATAAAATTCCAAACAAAATTAAATGTGTAATCTAAGTTGATGGATGCAATTACAGAAAAAATTGAAAGATTGTTCCTAGTTCAGAGAACACTTAGTAGAGTAGATGCTGATTTTTCAAAGCATGGCATTTTCCTGAGCCTGTGAAAAAAGACAGAATGTCATACTTGTTTATCACTTCTCTCCTTATTGAGATGATGTTAGCTGTCCTTTGGTTGCAGATAAGTTCCAATGTGCCCGCACCCTGCTTAAGGAAGGATGAGTCAAACAACTAATGGTGTTGCAGAGATGGAGAAAGTTCAGGCCAGAGGCCAAAATGCAGCTTGACAGAGCTTCTTTGCTTTCTCAAACGTTACTGACTCTCAGATTATAGATTGCATGTTCTACCATCCTTTGAAGGCTAGGATGGTGTGGTGGGAAAGGTCTTGTTTTTGCACCCCACTGGGATGTGAATTCAAGCTTTCCCCTCTTGTTAGTTGGGTGAATTTGGAAAATTCGTTAACCTCTCTGTACCTCTGTTACCTTTTTATAAAAACAAGGATGACATTTTCCCCATCCCACCCTCAAGCTTGAAAGATGTAAACAGCTGTGAGCTGCTATCTGACGCTAAATGTGCAAGATGACTTCTTTATTTTGTAAGTCAAATCCAGCTCTGAGCTCCACTTCCTAAGGTGTCTAAAAGGCCAGTATTAAGACAGTGAGGGCAGAGGCCATGTGTTATCAGTCTGTTATCATCTTTACTGGAGTTTATGTGGGTAACGGGCTCTAATCAGACTAAGACAACTGCTTTGTGCCAGGGTGATCAGAGGCACCCTCACTAATGCTCCCCTGGGATTCTTGCAGCTCCCATTCCAGAGCCTATGTCCCCCTGTAGGACTCGCAGCCCTCCCATTCCTGTCCCCCAAATTCTCGGGGGAAACCACATTGACTGGTTAGGCTCCGTTTAGCCCTATAATATCATAGCTTCCTTCCTATCTACTCAGGCTAATCAAAGATCTTTTAAAAATAGAAAAGACCTGATCATTCTTCTCAGGAAATAAGAGATGTGCAGTCTCCAGGCCCTCCTTCCAGTTCATGGTTGCAAATGAAAGAACAAGGTAGTTAACCTTTGAAGCAGGTCATTCAGTCATTTCTTAACTTTAAGGAAAATTGCCCTGCTGTGAGAGCTACAGATTTTCCCATGCTTTTCCAGCTAACGTCCAGTTAGAATTAGTATCATTTAAATCATAGTTTTGCTTAGGAAGGCATTTTTCAGTTAGAGGACAGGAGGAAGAAAGGGATGGAGAGAGGGAAAGACAGAGAAAAAGAAGAACACAAAAGGAAAGAAAAACAAGATAGAAGAAAAGGATGAAATTTCTGTTTCCCTTAGAGATGTTTTATAACCTAAGAAAAATTACAGTTTAAAAGTAAAGGAAACTTCATGCATTGCTGGTGGGAATGTAAACTGGTATAGTAGTAGTGGAAAACAATTTGAAAAGTTAAACATCGTCACCATATAATGCAGTATTTCCACTTCTAGGTATATTGCCAGAAGAGGCAGAAACATATGTCCATATGTACATGAATGTTCTTGGCAATATTATTAATAATAGGTGAAAAGTGAAATGACCAAATGTCCATCAACTGATGAAAGGACAATGAATAAATGTGTCATGACCTTACAATGGAATATTATTCATCCATAAAAAGGCATGAATTACAGATACATGCTGCAGCATAGAAGAACCTTGAAAACACTGTGTTGTGTGACGGAGGCATACACAAAAAGCCAGGTATTATATGATTCCACTTATATGAAATGTCCAGAATAGGCAAATCCATAGAGACAGAAAGTAAGCTGTTAGTTGTCTAGGGTTGAGGGGATAGAGGGAAAGAGGAGTAACTTTTAATGGATATGAGGTTTATTTTTAAATGGACTATAATTAAAGTATAAAATGTACTAGAATTGAATGATGGGTGATGGTTGCACAACCTTGTGAGTACACTAGAAAGAATTGAATCAAACAGTTTAAAATGGTAAATTTTATAGTATGTGGATTATAGCTTAATAAAAAACTATCCAGAATAGAATAGCATGTATTTTTGAGTTCCCACTAAATTAACAGGAACCACATTTAGAAGGGACCTCAGCTAACAACATTTATCCATTACTAAACATGTTCTCTTCCAATTCTCACACAAAGCACAAGGTTGTGTTTTATCATCTGCATTTTATAGATGAGAAATGGAGGTGTCTGAGAGGATAAGTGGCTTGTCTGAGATTTCTCCATTGGAAGCTGACTCTAGACCTGAGATTAATGAACTATTCTTGGGAACACAGGCCTTGTGAATTCTACTCTGTTGCCATGTCTTTGAGCTCAGTAGGATCTTACTCAACATACCAAGAAGAAACAGACAGCTGCTTTTACACCCCTTTCCGACTTCATGGATGGAGGCCAGCTGCCTTTCAGGATCCTCCCCTGCACACCTCTAAGCCCAGTTGTCTGCCAGAATTTCAGCCTTCAGGAAGTGACTTGTAGGAGAATTCTACAAGTTGAGAGTTTTCCTACAAGGTTGTATTGTTATTTGGAAAGTGAAGTAATGAGCAGACTAATTGTCATGATGGATTTGGAAATTAGGATCAAGGTTTTGTTGAAGGGAATGTGGAGTCAACATAATGCTTGTCAAAACTGGCTTTCTCTAATGACAAGCAATATGTGCTTCTGGGTTGCTCAGAACACTGCAAATTATTTCCTTCTTTTTGAGGTACAAGTTAAAATGTTCATCTTGGTTTGCTGCATGTTAATAAAAAGTGCCTTATCTGGGTGATGGGTCTCTAAGTAATGAAGGGTAATTTGAACTATGAGAAAAGCCACAGAAATGGAGACAAACTGGTATCAGTNAATGACAAGCAATATGTGCTTCTGGGTTGCTCAGAACACTGCAAATTATTTCCTTCTTTTTGAGGTACAAGTTAAAATGTTCATCTTGGTTTGCTGCATGTTAATAAAAAGTGCCTTATCTGGGTGATGGGTCTCTAAGTAATGAAGGGTAATTTGAACTATGAGAAAAGCCACAGAAATAGAGACAAACTGGTATCAGTGGGACACTAATGAGGTAGAAATAAGTCTATCTGAGGTCAGGAAAGCCAAAGACATACTTTTCCAGTAGTTTTCCTGTGCTCTCAGATACCGGGTCACGGAACTGAACTTTGCATTTCTATAATAATCATTAGCTTTCAAGATTCTTGAGACTTCCTCAAAGAGAGGAAGGGGGGAATAGAAAGGAGAAGGGAGGGTCAAGCAAAACATCCATGATGGTGGCTTAGAAAAAGGAAATATAAAATATACTCTTTTTGTACTCCGAAACAGAGTAAAGCAACAGGATAGAATAAAGCATGGGTCTTAAATCATTCATTCATTCATGGAACACTTGAACTATGAATTGAACTATGAATCAGATCCCTTTCTAGGCACTGGAGATGCAATTAATAAAGCAGAACAAGACCCTGCCCTCAAGATCTCATTGTCTACAACTACATATTTAGAATTGATTTGTTTTTAGAATTGTCCTAAAATTAGACCTGTATTTATTTGTCTTCAATTAAGTGGATTTTTTTTTTAAATGAGAATTTAGCTTTTCTCAAAATCTGCACAGAGACAGAAGTACTTATGAAGTGCTCTGGGAGAACCAAGAAGGGAAAAATTATCTAGGTAGATGGAACAAATAGAACATTCTGCACAGAGACACAGAGGACTGGTGTGTCTGTGAGAAATGCTAAGCAGGTCCTTTTGGTTAATAAACAGTGGGTGGAAAGGTAAGAGTTGTAAACTGTATATTAAACAAACAGACTCTCTGTTAGTGGAAAGGACAGAAACGATGACTTTTACCTGCTGGAGGAGGAGAATTTTCTGTTGAAAAGCACATCTCAAGACATTACTAAAATTTATTTTCAAATTCACATTTATCCACCCGCTTTTGGCTTTTGGTGGCTGCAAGCTGGCTGTGAAACAGCTTTTGGCAGGAGTAAATGAGTTGGAAGTATAGAAATCCTTCACTATAATAAAGCAAAGGAATTGCTTATGGTCACAAAGAGATTATATGTGTGTGTGTGTGTGTGTGTGTGTGTGTGTGTATGTATGTTTATATGTATATATATATATTTTTTCTGACATAATATAACATGTAACTTTTATACTTTAGTTTTACTTAAAAAGCCTACCATGGAGCTCAGGATAAAGTACTAATCACAAATACAACTTAACATGGAGGGCATCCTCAGGGTTCCTAGCAGTTTGTTGAACATCAGTTGGTCATTGGAGACTCTATCCCTGGTATTCTGTCATACCTCATCCTAACTGTCAGAGAGGCTATTGTTTTGGGTTTGTCTGCATTACTTCCTTGCTTTTCTTCTGTTCTTGCTATCTCCCTCGCTCCGTACAGGGGAAGTTTGAGACATTGGTCTTCTGAGTCTTAATCACATACTCTCCTACTTAGTCTCCTTCTCGACTTATTTCTGTTTCGTTCAAGTATGAATCTCAGCCCACAAATCCAGCTTTGAATGGAATTTTAAATTAGCATGGTATTAAGTCTGATGAGCCTATAAACCTGCAAGCAAGGACAAGTTAAACTTTGGTTCCCACTGGGGAGCTCCCTTCAAGGAATTGCCATCTGACCCATCCCAGGGAAATCCCATGGCCATTCCCTGCTGCCAGCCCCAGGGCACTGCCAGGGTGTGGCCCCAGGTCTCTCCAGACCCAGAGTCTCTCTCTATGTTGTCTTCATCCCTAGAAACAGGGAGAATTGCCTTCCTCTCTCTTGAGATTCCGGCTTGCTTCTCTCCTCAGGAGTATACAGCACACCTGATAAGTGAGTTTAGGCTTTTGAAAACAACAGTCAGGAAAAGAGAAGATCTTGAAGGCCATAAACCTCCTCTGAGCAAAGGGCACAGAGAGCCTGCTTGTCTGTGCTGATCCCTTTTCTCCTAAGTTGATCCCTCAAGGCAGCTGTGACAGCAAATAGGGAGGAGACAGCATGGAGCCATGAATGCTTGCTCCATTTTCTAAAGATGGAAGCAACCCGCTTGTCCATCAGCTGAGTGATGGCTAAACAAAATATGGGACCTCCATGCAGGGTCAGCGGTTTTTTCATCTAAGAGAAGGAATGGAATACTAGACGCAGTACAACGTGGAGGAACCTTGAAAACACACGGAATGAAGAAAGGAGCCAGAAACAAAGGTCTTACATTGTATGATACACTTAGGTGAAATGTCTGAAATAGGCAAATCTATGCAGACAGAAAGCAGATCAGTGATCACCCAGGACTGAGGGAATGGAAGATGACTGTTGAAAGCTACAGGCTTTCTCTGTGGGGCGATGAAAATGCTCTAAAATGGGCTGTGGTGATGGTTTCACAACTTAAAAAAAAAAACTTTGTTATTATTGGCTTTGCTGGGTCTTTGTTGCTACATGCAGACTTTGTCTAGTTGCAGTGCGGAGGGGCTGCTCTCTAGTTGTGGTGTGCGGACTTCTCATGCGGTGGTTTCTCTTGTTTTGGAACTAGGGCTTGTAGGCATCAGTAGGTGTGGCTCTCGGGCTCCAGGGCATGGGCTCAGTAGTTGTGGCACACGAGCCCAGCTGGCCTGAGGCAGGTGGAAACCTCTGAACCAGGGATCAAACCCATGTCCCCTGAATTGGCAGGTGGACTCCCAATCGCTGGACCACCAGGGAAGTCCTGCAAATTTTGAATATACTTAAAAAAATCATTGAATTGTACATTTAAATAGGTGAATTGTATGGTATGTGAATCCTATCTCAATAAAACTGTTACCAAAAAAAGGCATTGGGTTGAAGTTGGCCTACTCCTACAGTCCATGGGGTCACAAAGAGTAGAATACAACTTAGTAACTACAACAGCAACAACAATTCTGTACACTTGGGTTTCCATGGTGGCTTAATGGTAAACAATCTGCCTGCCATGCAGGAGATGCAGGTTCAGTGATCCTTGGGTTGGGAAGATTCCCCGGAGAAGGAAGTGGTAATCCACTTCAGTATTCTTGCCTGGGAAATCCGATGGACGGAGGAGTCTGGTGGGCTACAGTCTCCATGGGATCTCAAAGTCAGACAAGACTTAGCTACTAAACAACAACTCTGTGCACCATAATCAAAGAAGCGAATGATATCTTTTGGTCATGTGTTTCATTAATGTTTCATTGTCATGAATTCCTGATAACTGGCTGCTCTTCCAATAAATCCCCTTTTGAGCATGCAAAACAGTCTTTTTTCCAAGTATCTCTCAGAACAAAGTGAGAGATTTCTCCCCAGGCTCTTGAAAGAAGGGAGAGAGCAACCTTTCCAAGTTATACTCATGGAGCTTACTCTGAACACCAAAGAGCCAACTTTAATTTGCTCAAGTTTCATGTCTTTGATGATTTCTAGGTCATCTATCTATGAATCTTGCACTTGGCAGACATCCTAGAAACAATCCAGCCCAGTGGTTTTCAGATTTGTTTAGTAGAATCTAGAGCTGCAGAGCAGGGACCTCAGGAGCAACCACAGGAGGAAACTGTGGGGGTGGGGTCAGCTGTGTGTTCTAAACTGGGCTGAGTGAGCCTGTCTCAGCTTTAGTCAGGGCAGCCCTGATTTCATCCGATGTAATCACTGGGCTTCAGCAAGATTTTGTTTGAAGAATTTAGCAGCTAACATGTTTAAGGCTCCTCTGATTTCTAGTTCTATGGAAAATGAAGACAAGATCCTGGGAAAAGACTCAGAGTCTCTCTATCCATCTGGTGACAGAACAGGATCTGGAATCATAGATTCCTGAGGATGGGCACGGTGGTTGGGATCACTGAATCAAGCTTGTGAAGCTTGACTTCTCACGACTCCACCACTCCTGTTTAGTAAAGGCAGGAGAGCATGATGGGCAAGCCTGTGGACTCCGGAACCAAGTGGCCTGTACTTGAACCTTGATCCACGCATCCTAGCTGTGTGATTTTGAGCAGGAAATTCACCCCTGCCCAGCCTTGGCTGCTCGTGTGTAAAACCGGGCTAATGGTTGTATCTACAGCAGAAGATTAAGTGAGGTGATGTCAAGTGTCTGGCACATAATCGGGGCCAAGTAAATAGTAGCCACGATTATGACGCGTCAGTACAGACTATCCACATGCTTTGCTCTCCACAATTTCAGTGGCTAAGAGGCAGCACCCTGTGAAGTTTCTGTCTCCATCTGCCTTGATTGAAAAATCAGAGTTGGTTTCACGAGGTCATTCTCTGTACCCTCATATGACCTACCTGTAAGATTTTTGATTTGTTTCAGTTCAATTTCACCTATCTTTTGGGGTCATTTAACTCAGTCTGATGGGCTATTTTCCAGTCCTAAGTGTGAGAAGACTGTAGCCAGGTCTGTCTGACAGCTTAGTCCCAATAGGAATCTGTACTTGATCTCAGAGTTTCTGCTGGCTTGTGCATAAGAATGCTACTTGGTGGATAGTACTCTGTAACCCTTCTTTTTGGGGAGCCATGCTTCAAATTGTGGCTTGCTGCTGACCCTTAATTTTTTTTTTTATTCCTGCTTTGTTCCTCTCACCTGAGGCTCAATTTCAATTACTTTGTCTTTCTGCTTTATTTTCCAAATATGGTCTGATACATCCCCTTACTCCCTCCTCCCTGAATCCCCTACATGTAGTCATCTCTGTATAGACCCCTTCTGAGCATGACTCCATTTAAACTTAACACTTGTGAATTTCCAGTAAGGTGTAAGCAACCCTGCCTGACCCTACCTGCTGGCCAGATTCTGTACACTTAACTCTAAATATGTTTCCTTTATATTCAGGACCAAAATAAAGCCATTGAACTATTATTTCTCAGCTCTGGGGACTCTGCTAATATTTTAAAATGTCTTGATCTACAAATAACACATATCCCTTTATGAAAATAGATCATCCATTCCCACAAGACAACTGTATACCAGAGTTGTAATGCAAATTCTGTAGACTCACACACACACAGTTCGATTGAATTTTTAAATACAAATGCAGATAAATTAGTCTTCACCCATTATGATAACAATTTTAGTTAGTTCCCTGTGCCGTTGAAAGTGTCTTCATTAAATGAGTCAATACATTGCTTTTCTAAAGGGCACCAGTCGATGTCCTCAGCATTCCAATTAGTGACTTTTTCAGCTTTAGAGAACATTAGATTTGGAGCAGTCATAAAGGGCAGATCTTGCACATACCTTATTTTGCAGATGGGAAAAGCAACTCCCTGAGAGGATAAAACTGAGCCAACATCACACAGCGTTAAGCAGCAGGGCTGAGAGCAAGTCTTTGGTGTCTCAATCAAGTCCCAGCAGATCCCATATCCATTCCAATCACCTAGGAAGCTACTTAAAAACAGCAACAAGAAGAAGCAAACAGATGCCCTGGCGAGCTTGACATGTTCTGAAATGGAGGAGGTCTGGAGTAGGGTTGGAAAATCTGTGCTTTAGAATACCTCCCCCAAGGGTGGCGATGCACTCTGAGGTTTAGGGAGAACCATTCAGGAATGCTCTCTGAGCAGAATTCGAAACAAGTGTTGACCTCAACCTTAAGAAAAAACTGGATTATATAAAACTTCCCCACCGCAGTTTTCCTAAGGGGAAAAGAGGCATAGCGTAGGTCACTTGACCCAAATTCAGTCCAGTTCCCCAAATTGAATGACCAGGAAAAATGCTTCAGTAGTATGAAAGCAATATATATGTGTACGAAGAAACAGACTACAAGAACTTCTGCTGGACAGATCCAAGAACTCAGCGTAGAGAACTGAAGAGTAGGCTTGTAAAGGCATTCGTTTTGTGAGCTGTAAGCACTTCATCCACTGTGGGTCCAGTAACCGCAGTCAAGGCCTTAGCAGCTTGCCCTGCTTCTCATAGTGTGAGTTGTAGTTGCCAACTTACCTCCCCTGACCCCTTCCTTCATTTTCCTTTCTCTTGTCAATTCTTTCTGGTGAAAGGAGCACCAAAGCAGAATGAGTGCTCTGCTTACCGCCTAATCTTAGGTCTTGGTGACCAGTTCGGAGCACATTTCCTCAGAATGCAGCTTGAAAGTGAAAGTGAAAAGTGATAGGTCATGTCTGACTCTTTGCAACCCCCTGGACTGTACCGTTCAAGGAATTCTCCAGGCTAGAATACTGGAGTGGGTAGCCTTTCCCTTCTCCAGGGGATCTTCCCAACCCAGGAATCAAACCGGGGTCTCCTGCATTGCAGGCGGATTCTTTACCAACTGAGCTATCAGAGAAGCCCTAAATGCAGCTTAGAAGCTATAAATCATGTTATGAATGCTGGGTAGTGTGATGTCTCACCATTATCCATCTAATTTCTGAGCAGGGTCAAATATTGTTGATTGCTACCACTGCAAACTGTCGCCATGAATTTTGCAGAGTATAGTATCTCAAAATGTAGAAGAAATTGGAAGGTATTTGTTGAAATGGATGATTCTTTTTTTTAATTTTTATTTTTCCTTCATTTTACTTTACATTACTGTATTGGTTTTGCCATACATTGACATGAATCCACCACAGGTGTACATGAGTTCCTAATCAAAAGGATAAACATGTCAGCATCTTCATCAGAATCATTTAAAAGAGAAATGGAAGGCATGTGAAGGGGATTTGGAGTTGTCTTATTTCTTTTGGGCTGCTAAAACAAATTACTCTAGACTGAATGACTTATAAACAAACATTGATTTCTTGTAATTCTGGAGTTTGGGAAGTCCAGGATCAAGGTGCTGCCAGATTTGATATCTAGAGAGAGCATTCTTCCTTGTTCATAAATGACTGTGTTTTTGCTGTGTTCTCATGTGTTGGGGCTACAGCCCTTGGGGTCACAAGAGAGTCAGACACAATCTAGCAACTAAACAACAACAATAACAACATGTGACCGAAGGGGTAGAGGGAACTCTCTGGAGCCTCTTTAATAAGGGGCTACCATTGATGAGGGCCCTATCCTCACGACCTGCTCACTTTCCAAAGGTCCCACCTCCAAATACCACTGCATTCGAGATTAGGTTTCCACATAAATTTATGGGAAACACATTCAGTCTGTAGTAGGAGTGCTTAGTGTTATTTTTCTAAGTATTCACTAGATTAAACCCCAAATAATGAATTGGTGGGAAAGCTTCAGTTCATTTACATTCTTGCCTCTTAAATGTAGTTGCCGTTAATATGTGATTCATTTTCCTTTTAACAGAAAGAGGAATATATATCATGGTAAAATCTTGCACATGTTCTTCACAAGACATTTTTTTTTAAAGGTTGAAAAGCTTTAATTTTTGTGCCTTTATTATTAATGCTGAAAGTAACTTTGAAAAATTTAATCACCCCCTGATTTTACAATTCAAGAAAGGAATCTGAGCCCCTGAGAAGTTACATGTCTCACCCAAAGTATATTAATTTCTGACTGATTCATTTGTAATGAATATGTACATTCATAATGTAGCATTTGTTTCCTCCTACTGATGACTTCTTCTCCTGCCCTTAATCTTTCCCATATAAATGCTATATATTATGTCAGAAAAAATGCATACTCATAGGAACACACACACACATATAATCTGCTTGTGACCATAAGTGATTCCTGTGCTCTGTAATAGTGATGTATCTCTATAATCCCAACTAATTTACTTCTGCCAAAGCCTATTTCACAGCTAGCTTGTAGCCACCAAGGAAACTTGAAGTTTTGNTTTAGTTTTTCTGTCCGTTGTTTGACTAGATTGTTTATTTTTTGTTATTTAGTTGTACGAACTGTTTGTATATTTGCAAATTAATCCCTGGCAGGTCACATGATTTGCAAATATTTTCTCCCATTCTGTAGGTTTCTTTTCATTTTGTTTATGGTTTCCTTTTCTGTGCAGAAGCTTGTAATTTTGATTAGGTCCTATTTGTTTATTTTTACTATTACTTCTGTTGCCTTGGGACACTGATCTAGGAAAAGGTATGATTTATGTCAGAGAATTTTTTGCCTATATTCTATTCTAGGAGTTTTATGGTGTCCTGTCTTATATTTAAGTTGTTAAGCCAGTTTGAGTTTATTTTTCTGTATGGTATGAAAGTGTGTTCTAACTTCATTGACTTACATACAGCTGTATAGCTTTCCCAACAGCATTTGTTGAAGAGACTGGGTTTTCTCCATTGTTTATTCTTGTCTCCTTTCTCTAAGATTGACTCTAGGTGTGTGGGTTTATTTCTGAGCTCTATGTACTGTTTCACTGATCCTCGTGTCTCTTTCTGTGCCAATACCTTCCTGTTCTGATGACTGTAGCTTTGTGTTGTTGTCTAAAGTGTGGGAGGGTTATGCCCCCAACTTTATTCTTTTCCCTCAGAATTGCTTTGCCAATTATGTCTTTTGTGGTTCCACGTAAATTATAGGATTATTTGTTCTAGATCTGTGAAAAATGTCATTTTGGTATTGTTGCACTATTTATAACAGCCAGGACATGGAAGCAACTTAGAAGTCTGTCGAAAGATGAATGGATAAAAATGTTGTAGTGCTTATATATAATGAAATATTACTCATCCATAAAAAGGAATGAATTTGAGTGAGTTTTAGTGAGGTGGATGAACACAAAGCCTGTTATTTAAAGTGAAGTCAGTCAGAAAGAGAAAAAGAAATATCGTGTATTAATGCATATATTTGAAATCTGGAAAAATGGTATTGATGAACCTATATGCAGAGCAGGAATAGAGACGCAGACATAGACAACAGACTAGTGGATGCACAGGGGAAGAAGAGAGTGGGATGAATTGAGAGAGTAGCATTGAAACATATACATTACATATTTCAGATAGATAGCTGAAGGGAAGTTGCTGTATAACACAGGGAGCCCAGCTCTGTACTCTGTGACAACCTAGAGGACTGGATGGGGAGTGGGAAGGAGGCTCAAGAAAGAGGGAAATATGTATACTTATGGCTGATTCATGTTGTTTTATGGTAGAAACCAACACAACATTGTAAAGCAGTTAGACTCCAATTAAAAATAAATTTTTTAAAATGTCATGGGTAATTTGATAGGGATTGCATTAAATCAATAGATTGCTTTGGCTAGTATGGCCATTTTACCGATGTTGATTCTTCCAATCCAACAGCATGGGGTATCTTTCCTTTTCTTTGAATCAGCTTAAGTTTCCTTTATCAGTGTTTTATAGTTCTCAACATGTAAGTCTTTCACACCCTAGGTCAGGTTTATTCCTAAGTATTTTATTCTTTTTGATCCAATTTTAAAAGGGATTTTTAAAACCTTTCCTTTTCTGATATTTGTTAGTGTAAAGAAAATTCGACAGATTTCTGTATGTTAATGTTATATCCTGTTACCATGCTGAATTCATTTATCAGTTCTAGCAGTTTTTGTGTGGAGTCTTCAGGGTTCTCTGTATACAGTGTCATGTCATCTGCATATAATGACAATTTTACCTCTTCCAGTTTAGATACCTTTTATTTCCTTCCCTTGTTTGATTGCTGTGGCTACAACTTCCAATATTATATTGAATAGAATAAGTGAGAGTGGGCATCCTTATCTTGTTTCTTATTTTAATTGGAAGGCTTTCAGATTTTCACTGCTGAGTATTATGTTGATTGTGGGTTTGTCATAAATAGCTCTTATTATGTTGAGATATGTTCCCTCTGAACCAACTTTGATAAGAGTTTTTAATCATGAATGAATGTTCAATTTTATCAAATGGTTTTTTTTTGCATCTATTGAGATGATCATGTGGCTTTTGTTAATGTAGTATATATAGCACCTTGAATGATTTGCGTATGTTGAACCATCCTTGTGACCTTGGGATGATTCTAACTTGATTGTGGTGTATTTTTTTTTAATGTGTTGTTGTATTTGTTTTGCTAGTATTTTGTTGAGAATGTTTACATCTGTATTCTTCAAAGATATTGGCCTGTAATTTTTGGTAGTGTCTTTTTCTAGTTTTGCTATCAGGGTGAGGGTGCTTCATGGAAAAAATTTGGAGGAATTCCCTCCTCTTCAATCTTTTGGAAGAGTTTGAGAAGAATCAGTATAAGTTCTTCTTTGTATGTTTGGTAGAATTCCCCAGTGAAGCCATCTAGTATTGGACTTTTGTTTGTAATGAGTTTTTAAAATTGCAGTTTCTGTTTTATTCTAGTGATTGGTTTGTTCAAATTATCTATTTCTTCTTGATTCAGTTTTGGTGGACTATATAATTCTAAAAACTTGTCCATTTCTTCTAGGTTGTCCAGTTGGTTGACATGTAATTGTTCACAGTATCCTCATGATTTTCTGTATTTCTGAAATATCAGTTATTTCTTCTCTTTTATTTCTTATTTTTTCTATTTGGGTTCTCTCTCTTTACTTTTTGGTGAGCCTGGCCAGATATTTGTCAGTTTTGTTTACCCTTTCCAGATCTTTGGAGAAGGAAATGGCAACCCACTCCAATATTCTAGTCTGGAGAATCCCATGGACAAAGGAGCCTGGCGGGCTACAGTCCATGGAGTCGCAAAGATTTGGACATGACTGAGCGATTAACACACATTCCACATCTTGGTTTTATTAATTTTTTATATTTAAAAAAATCTCTATTTCCTCCTTCTGATGACTTTATTTATTCTTTATTTAATTCTTTTAGGTGGCAGGTTAGGTTGTCTATTTGAGATTTCCTTGTTTTGAGGGGAAGGCTTGTATCACCGTGAACTTCCTTTATAGGACTGCTTTTGCCGTATCCTCTAGAATTTGTATGATTTTTTTTTTTGTCATTTGGCTCTGTATTTTTTAATTTCCTCTTTAATTTCATTGTTGACCCCCCTTTTTTTGTAGCATGTTGTTCAGTCTCCATGTAATCTTTTCCTCCCTTATTTCTCTCTCCATGCTTGATTTCCAGTTTCATGTTGTTGTCATGAAAGAGGCTTGAAATAATTTCTAGCCTCTTAAATTTGTTGAGGTTTGTTTTCTGTCCAAGTCTGTGGTCTGTCTTGGAGAATGTTTCAAGTGCACTTGTAAGAAATTGCATTCTGTTTTTTTTTTTTTTAATGTAATTTCCTGAAAATATCAATTAGGTCTGTTTTATTGTGTCCTAGGATTTCTGTTGCTTTATTGATGTTCTGTCTGAAAGATCTATCCTTTGATGTGAGTGAGGTGTTAAAGTCTTCTACTGTTACTGTGTTCCTGTCAGTTTCTCCCTACATGTCTGGTAGTAGTTGTTTTATGTATTTGAATGCGCCTTTTGGGTGGACATATGTTAAAAAGTATACTCTTTTCTTCCTTAATTGGTCTTTTTATCTTTATATAATGTCCTTCTTTATCTCTATGGCCTTTGTTTCAAAGTCTATTTTGTCTGATATGAATATCGCTACCCCTGCTTTCCTGTTATTTCCATTTGCCTGAAATATTTTTTTGCCATCCTCTCACATTCAATTTATACGTGTCCTTTGCCCACTTTGGGTATGTTTTAGGCAGCATATTGTAAACTTTTGCTTTATTGTCCAGTCTGCCACTCTGTGTCTTTTGATTGGAGCATTTAGGCCATTGACATTTAAGGTAATTATTATAGCTATGTGTGAATATCTATTGCCATTTAAGCCCGTTTTCCAGTTGATTTTGTAATTCTTCTTCATTCCTTTTGTTTTTCCTTCTGTGGTTTGATGATTTTTTTTTTTAACTTGAGTTCTCTTCTTTTTAATTTTTGTAAAAATATTATATGTTTTTGATTTATGGTTACCCTGTTTTTCAGGTATGCTAACCTATTACTGTATCTGCTTGCTTTAGTAGGGTCAAATACATTCTTTAAAAAAACTCTACATTTTCTTATCCCCCTCATCCACGTTTTATGATTTTGGTATCTCTTTACATCTTCTTATTTATTCTCTTTCCTGTTCATTGTGGTTATCATTACTTTCACAATAATTTTTAAAAAATCTGTATACTGACTTATTCAAGTGATTTACTTTCTCACTGTGATTTTCTCTTTCCTGCAGATTCTTGCTTCTTTTCTATTTAGAGAAGACTGTTTAGAAGAATAGGTTTAGTATTCTAGTTTTTGCTTTTCTACATGGTTCTTTACCTCTCTTTCTATTATAAATGATAACCTTTCTGAGTAGAGTATCTTAGGTTGCAGGTTTTTCCATTTTAAGACTTTGAATATAGCTTGCCTTGCTCTTGTGGCCTGCAAATTTCTGTTGAGAAATAAGCTAATAGCCTTATGGGAGTTCCCTTTCCTCTTTCACACCTCCCTCTCAGGGCCCATCCCAGTTCCTTTTTTGTTTTCATTTTACCCAGTTACATGGCAATCTTTCTTGCAGCTGTGGTTGTATGAGATCTCCTGCCAGCATTTAGTAGGTATTCTGTGAGTATTCTTCCATGTGTAGATATATTTTGATGTATTTGTGGGAGGAAGTCACCTTGGGGGTACCCACAGCAATGAGCAGGATGAGCTGCAGTGCTAGCAGCTGGGCCTGTGGAAGGTGGTGCGTGGTCTCCAGGCAGCGATACCACCCACTCCACTCTTGAAGCTATGAGGGGTGTTACAAATGATCTCCTTTCTATTCAGGGAAATACAGAACCTTCCTGGATCAACAAAACAGAGAAAGCTTTCTTCAGAGGTAGAGATACGAGAGGAAAGGCTCCAGTTGGTGTAGCTATCCGAGTAAAATCCACAGCTACTAGATGCAGGAATTACAAGATATTTCCTCTTCCAAGAGAAAGAAAAGGAGCTTAGAAAAGCTGAATTGATAGGTTTTTTTTTGAATTCTTTAAGCACAAGTATCAAGTAAATGTGGATGGGACCATGGCTGCTTATAGATTTCCATATCTCATGCTTGGTGACAGTTTGATTCTGAAGCAGGACTCACCATATTATGAACATTTCTATATGGCACTAAAGCCTTGGAAACATATATTCCAATTAAAAGAAATCTTAGTGATCTAGTAGAAAAAGTTGAATGGGCCCAGGAAAATGATGGAGAAGCTAAGAAGATTGCAAAAGAAGGACAGTTGTCTGCTAGGGATCTGCTACGGCCACATGGGCTTTACTGCTGTTGTTACAGAGTACTACAGGTCAGTTCAGAGGATCCATCCTGCCTGATTGAATGTCCTCAGATAAAATACATGGCTTGAGTGCTTGCTTCCTGTAGAGGCTCAAGAGTCAGCCTGTGGAACTCTGGCTACACCAAGACACCAACCTATAGAAAGATAGTGCTAAGTCACTTTGTGGCCACCATATATTTTTTTTAATCTCCATTCAGTCTTAAGAAAAACAATGCTTAGAGACCTTACAAATATATATTAAAAGCTCTAAGCCTCAGAGAACATCTTTCCTCATATGGAAAATAAGAGAGTTCGACTAGAGATCATTAACATCTCCTTCTGCTCAGGTTCGATGCTTGATACTGGATGCTTGGGGCTGGTGCACTGAGATGACCCAGAGGGATGGTATGGGGAAGGAGGAGGGAGAAGCGTTCAGGATGGAGAATACCTGTATACCTGTGGCAGATTCATGTTGATATATGGTGAAACCAATACAATATTGTAAAGTAATTAACCTCCAATTAAAATAAATTTATATTATAAAAAATCCACCACTTTGTCCTCCTTACTAATTAGGATCCATGCTTTTGCTGTCAGTACAAAATAGAAAGCAGATATTTAATTTGTTATGTAAAACAAACATGAAAAATGCAGTTGACCCGTGAACAACATGGGTTTGAACTGTGCAGGTCCATTTATATGTGAATTTTTTTTTCAGTAGTAAATATTACAGTACAGAGGCTTCCCTGGTAGCTCAGTGGTAAAGAATCCACCTGCCAATGCAGGAGATGCAATAGATGTAGGTTTGATCCGTGGGTCGGGAAGATCCCCTGGAGAAGGAAATGGCAACCTGCCCCAGTATTCTTGCCTGTAGAATCCCATGGACAGAGGAGCCTGGTAGGCTACAGTCCATGGGGTTGCAGAGAGTCAGTCACGACTGAGCACCCACATGCACATGTGGGAGGAAGAGAGCTCCGTGTCCCTTTATTCCATCATCGTGATCTCCCTCAAAGCTTTTTTAATCATAAAACTTACAGTGAAATATGTCTTCTATTATAAGTGTTCTCTAAGTGGGCTTTTCTGGTACTCTAAGTCTCAAAGAATGTGGATCTCCAAACACTATTATGTCAATGTATGGCAAAATGAGTACAGTATTGTAAAGCAAAACAAACTAAAAAAAAAAAAAAACACACAACGTAACACAAAACAGTGTCACATCAGTGGGACAGCTCTCACATGATACTGCTTCAAGTTTTGGCTCCATATGGTTCGGTGTACAGTACATCTTTTTGTCAGACCAAGAGTTGTCTCACCTTCGAGAAAGTGCTAGTGTAGAATAAACATCTCCTTTGATATTCAGAAATTGCTTCCTGTATCTTGAAAGTTGAAGCATAAGATGTTTCTTTAAAGCAGAGAATTTGCTAGAATCTGAATTCCACAAAAAGGCTTAGACAGAAGAATTTCTCATATAAAACACTCTTCTCCTTTGATTTTTTTTTTTAACTAGAGAAATACTATCCAATTGAAGGGAAAGGTACAGAATACTTCCAGTATTAAAAGTCTCTTTTTCCTGATGTTAGATCTGTTATGTTCTTACTTGTTTAGAGTCTGTAATTTATATGAAAAGAGAAAGATTTAGGCATGAAATAATCAGAGCAAGGCAACGAGTGACTAAGAATGGACATTAATAGTGCAAAGAGTTTACTTACTTTGCATTCATTCCCCACATTGTTTCAGAAAAAGAATGATACAGGCTGTTTAGCCAGTCTTCTGAACATGGGGGTGTCATTTGAAGCTGGAGTGGTTAAAGAAGGCTTTTGGGAGGAGGTGGAAGGTGAGCTGAGTCCTGTTGGTTCAGTAGAATTTCCATGGAGATGTGTATGAAGAAAGAGAAGGGTAATCTCAGGAAAGGCAACAGTGTGGACACAGGTAAAGTGGTAAAATGACTCTGATGATGTAAAAAGGAATCATATGGTAGATTGCACTCAGTAAGCCAGCAAATTTGGAAAACTCAGCAGTGGCCACAGGACTGGAAAAGGTCAGTTTTCATTCCAATCCTAAGGAAAGGCAATGTCAAAGGATGATCAGACTACCACGCAGTTGCACTCATCTCACATGCTAGTAAAGTAATGCTCAAAATTCTCCAAGCCAGGCTTCAACAGTACATGAACTGTGAACTTCCAGATGTTCAAGCTGGTTTTGGAAAAGGCAGAGGAACCAGAGATCAAATTGCCAACATCCGCTGGATCATCAAAATAGCAAGAGTTCCAGAAAAAGCATCTATTTCTGTTTTATTGACTATGCCAAAGTCTTTGACTGTGTGGATCACAACAAACTGTGGAAAATTCTGAGAGAGATGGGAATACCAGACCACCTGACTGCCGGGGTCCTGCCCTGGTGGATCCAGGGTAATTTGAAGGGGAGACGGCATAGGCGAGGAAAACTTATTTATTTAGAAATATAAAAGAAATTAGGAAGAAATAATATAGTAGGAAAATTTAGTGGANAAAATTCTGAGAGAGATGGGAATACCAGACCACCTGACTGCCGGGGTCCTGCCCTGGTGGATCCAGGGTAATTTGAAGGGGAGACGGCATAGGCGAGGAAAACTTATTTATTTAGAAATATAAAAGAAATTAGGAAGAAATAATATAGTAGGAAAATTTAGTGGAGAAAAGAGTCTGAATAACTTGGTTTACAGGGAAAGCTAATAAAACCTCAGGACAAGAGATTTGCACCAACTACGTTGGGCCACTGGCGTCTGTTTGAATATCAGAGGGTGTCCCACCTTGTCTCCCTTTCTCACAGATCTTAGAAGCCAGGGAAAGTAAGTAGATGTGGTGAGCCTTCCCACTCCAGATGGGAATTCAGCCAGTAAACAGAGTAAAGAAGACACGGGGGAAACCAGTCCAGTGACCGCCCCCCCCTCTATTGTCCAGGAGGCTTTTTATACCTTTTTTTGTACATAGAGATCAATGGATAATATAAAATTATGCAGCGTCAGCAGCCCTGACTCTTATCGAGACCAGGCTTTCTCTCTGCATACCTAGTTGTATACATAAGTCTTAGGTGATTTATATCATCTTTTGTCCAGAAGGCCAATTAGCATTTTACAACCCTTTTCTGATAAGGGTTTGTCAACCAGAAGACTTATTTGCCTTAACAGTGTTCTTCCCAAAGTCTGGTAACACTCTCAGAAAGCACTAAATAAAGTTACATTCTTACATAGCAAGGATACAACAATTTATAACAAGTAAATGGAGTACAGTGATTTATAACAAAGAGAAAAGTAATTAACTCAAAAGTCTAGTGTTGCTAACATCAAAACTACTATATTCCTTTTTCTATATCCCAATTACATTGATTAATATCCTNGTGGCAGACTTTATTTTTGGGGACTCCAAAATCACTGTAGACGGTAACTAAAATTAAAAGATGAAATTAAAAGAAAATGAAATTAAAAGATGCTTACTCCTCTAAGTTATGACCAACCTAGAAAGCATATTCAAAAGCAGAGACATTACTTTGCCAACAAAAGTCTGTCTAGTCAAGGTTATAATTTTTCCAGTAGTCATGTACGGATGTGGAGTTGGACCATAAAGAAAGCTGAGTGCCAAAGAATTGGTGCTTTTGAACTGTGGTATTGGAGAAGACTCTAGAGAGTCCCTTGGGCTGCAAGAAGATCAAACCAGTCAATCCTAAAGGAAATCAGTCCTGAATATTCATTGGAAGGACTGATGCTGAAACTGAAACTCCAATACTTTGGCCACCTGATGTGAAGAACTAACTCATTTGAAAAGACCCTGATGCTAAGAAAGATTAAAGGTGGGAGGTGAAGGGGATGACAGAGGATGAGATTGTTGGATGGCATCACCAACTCAATGGATATGAGTAAACCTTGGGATTTGGTGATGGACAGGGAAGCCTAGCATGCTGCAGGCTAGCATGCTGTGACCCATGGGTTTGCAAATAGTTGGACACAGCTGAGCGACTGACTGACCTGAACTGAACTGGTGGTAGTAGAGCAGATTTCCAGTTGTAGGTAGTAAAAGGATATTCATGTGTTTAGGAAGAATGGAGATGTATTATGAAACTCTTTCAGTGTCTTACTACTTTAGTGTTTGTCCCTAAAGTCATAGGCCATGTGAAACCACTAAAGTTTTCCCAGAAAAGAGTAACAAAAAACGGATTCTATCCCCTGATTTGGTAACACATCACTGTATGTTATTTGTCCTGCATAGAGACAAATCTTCACTGTATATTCTCTTCCTCCCTTACAGGAAGACAGTTTAATGCTTTCTGTTATTTTAGGTTTGAACACACAGTCTTCCAGCCGAGTCCTCCCTGTCTCTGTCTCCCTTTCCTTCCCTGTCTTCTCCCTCTTTCTCTCATCTTGGCCCTTCTAGTATGTCCCTACCTTTCCCTCCTGCCTTAGTTCCTATTCTTCAGAGCCCATGGTCGTATTGCTCCAGCAAGGCCTGACAGCTTCGCCAGCTGACACTGCATTTCATGTTTTTGTGTCACAGTGGGAGTCTCTGTAGCTTTCTTTATCTCTACAAATAGAATGTGCAATGACTTTGCAAATCTATGCTACATTTAAGAAATGAAAGCTATAAAGGCATCAGTAAGGTAATGGGGAGGGCTGGCTTCAGGACTCCTGAGGGTATTCTGAACCAACTCTTTTCTTGCTACCTTCTGAAGAAACAAATTTCAACTGCTGCTCTGTTTATCTTTATCTCATAAAGCTTAGGATACAAATTCGTAAGGTTCTAGATTTTTTTCTTCCAGGTTTAGTACTATAAATTGTTGTTTGTAAAAAAATCCAGGAATGAAGATACGTGTTTGCCAAGGTCCTTTGACTCTGAAAGCATTAGCTTGGTAAAGATGGACTAGGTAAACTCCAAGCTCTTTTATTCAGCTCTGTTCAGTCAGTGTTCTGTTTAGGACTCAGGATGGCACTGGGACGGTTCCAACAGCAGAGGAAGGGATGGCAGTGATCCTTTGGGGTTGGCATAAATAGCAGCAATAATGAGGAGACCTTTATGTAAATATGTGTATCGTCTTTTTGAATGTAAGGTTTTCATAATGCTTGGAAACTCATGATCTTTCTTGAAACAATCATTGTTGGTAATGATCTTATGGTTAAAAAAAAAAGGCAAGTTCTTATATACTTTGGTCTTATCCAACAAGACTTCATTTATCTAGTAACTTTGAAATAGAAACATAAACATAAATTTATTTTCCTGATGACTGAAACTGTCTTAATTTTATTATATCCATGTATGATGAAAAGACTTTGAAACCCATTCTAATGCCATGACTTTTAAATGAAATCCGTTAGTTAGATTGTGTATATGTGTGTGTCTATTTATATAGATGTGTATATATGAAAGTTATGGAAAACCCATATTGTCTTAAACAGTGACAGGAATTTTATTGGTTTTTACAACTGAAAACTATAAAGTATGGGTGTGTCAGACAGGTATTGATCCAGTGGCTCAGTGATATGGAGCACCTGGTGCTTTTCTGTATTCCCTGTGTGTTGGATTGAGGCCAGCTTGCTTCATGAACATGGGATAGCTGCCAGTAAGTTATGGGGATGCATGCTGCCTTGTGTTTGCTCCAATAGGAGAAAGAAAGTAGCTTTCCACACCTGTCTAACAAACTGTTGGGCTACAGTCTGAGCAGCGGATAGGACAGGTCTGCCCATCCAAAGGTAATTCTTGCCTGGGTGGGGATTGGGCGAGTGAGTTGGAGGAGGAGAGAAGACCGTGCCCTGAATTAGGTCTTTAGTACACACCAGTCCCCTCCAGTCACTATGGTAAGCAGGGGTAGCATCAGTTTTCATTTTAGAGTAAGTTTTCTGATTGTTACAATGCATAGGAACATTTATGCTAATATTTAGGCTGTCATGGTAATCAGAGCATCTCAACATTTATTATCAGCTAACAAGATACCTTTAAAAAAATCTGCTGTAATAGAGAGAATTCTGCTCATTAAGCTAGTATTTTATCCTGTATCCCTCCATAAAATAGAGCCTGGGTCCAGGTCTTATGTGGAGGTCATTTATTTAGTGAAGTGAACCCAAATTACAAGAGTGGGAGTCTGTGAAGAAGGTAATTGAGAAGCTGGGGAGGTTTTTTGGTCACTGCTGTGGGCAAATGGACCTCAGTCCTGCTCAGAGCCTTCTGAGGATCCAGGTAGCATGCATGTCAGGATTGTTCCCTCCAGACAGGAAAGAGGACAGTGTTTATCCAGGGACTTCTGTTGGTCCAGGGTATCTTTACTCCCAGATGTGCACTTGCATCAGAATGACTGAGGAGATTCCCACAGATGCCAAGAAGCCACATATATAGCGGAGCAAGGTGCTGTCAGGTCACGCCCATGCACAGCTGGTTAGCTGGTTGCCACAGCAAAAGCTGGAATAAAAGGACTGAGTAACACGGCATGTGAGGTGTCTGAGATAGTGAATGTGGTCTGATTGCTTGGTTTTCTGATTACAAGTGTAGATCTGCTTCTGAGAGCCCTCCTAGAATAGAGAAACAGAATCCAGCTTTCTCTTCCTGCTCAGTGAAGGGGATCATCCATAATGAGATTTTCTCTGAATAGGGAAAACTTTGATGTAGTTTCTTAGTGTCCCATCTGCTTCCTCCTGCTGCCACCCCAGGCAAGAGTTCAGCTTTTGAATTTTGCTTAAGGCCACTGATGCTCCAGGATACACCATGATATGAAAAGGTCTAGCTCCGTGATGGAGGGATGATGCATTGCCTCCAAGAGAGCGTGGGGGATGAGTCACTGCTACTGAAGACAAACGTCACATCCTAACTGGGATTTCACCAAATATTGGAACTGACACCCAGAAACCACAGGTCACACATCTCACAGTTCCCCTGTCGTCTTTCTACTCCCCCTGAAGTAGATGGATGACAAACGATGTGGCTCAAAGTATTTGATAAGAAAAAGGAAGGGGTAGAAAAAAGAAGTGCCTTGAGCTGGTACTGTTTATATAACTGCTTATATTTTGGAATTTGGAGTATACAGTAATATATAATAAGGTTATTTTAAACTTCTTATTTATTTACTTATGTTGAAAGGTAGGGGTTCCAGATCCTCATCAGCCCTCGCACTGGGCTGGGAACAGACCCAAGGAGTCTGGGAGAATCAGTACATGGGTTTCATGAATAGTGACCCAATGATCCCCCAAATACAGGGCTCCCTGGAAAAGCAGAACTGGAGAAAGTGGCTGAGGTCAAAATGAGGGCATCCTATTAACATCTCCTCATTCCTAGACCTTTTGACTTACTGGTGGGGAGATTGGAGCAAAAATAGACCTTGAATTCACTCACCTAAAAGTGGTGGATCATAACTCTCACATATACTGCTGCTAACAGATTCAGAAGCCCCAGGGAACTGCCTTCAGCCTTGTGTCTAGAAGTCAGGCCACACCTAGGTGGGCCTTTTGCTTGGAGCAAGGGAGGAAGGCCATTGACCTTGTGGCTGATCTGTGAGGTGACAACATAGAATAGGCAGAAGGTCCCTGTTACCTCTTCCACCTGCTCACTCTGGTAAAAACAACAAAAGCAGCAGCAAAATCAACAAATAAAAAGAAAACAAGGTCCCTGGAAAATACCTCCATAGATACCTGTCAGAAGGGGTGAACTAGCAGAGACGGAAGGAGTTTGTTACATGTTAATTTTTTTCAGTCTTTTTTTGCCTGGGGATTCTTCCATGTATAAGAACAAGTCTCAGGATCTCCAGCAGGGTGGCAGAAATGCTTCAAAGATCCATTTTAGTCCCTCAAAGATGCATATTCTGCCTCTCTGATGTGAATCAGTGGCTAGAAACTGCTGCCCGGATAGGAACTACATTTCCCAGCCTGCCCTCACCCTCCTCCCTTTCCCACCCCTGACTCCGCCTGTGATCATGTGACTAGTTCCCACTAATGGAGTATGAGCGGAAGTGATATGCCGCTTATAGGCTTACCAGGTGATAAAGCCTGTTTTCTTCCCATCTACCACCTATAAATGAAAGGTTTAAGAACCCTAGGAAAGAAAGTGTAGCCACAAGATTAGAGGAGCCAGATTCCTGAAGTTCTTCCTGCCCTAAGTTAAATGAGTGAGAGTCTCTCTCTCATGAGTTAAATGAGAGAGAACAAATTTCCCATTATGTGAGGCCACTCAGATTTTGTAGTTTGCTTTCTCCAGCATAGAGCATTACTGTAATGACTATAGCCATCCAGGTTTGTGTAGTAAGTGCTCAATGTTTTTGAATAAATGAATAAATGCACTTACTTCCTTTTGGAAGATTGTTTAATGAATCTAAAGAAACAAAATGGTTAAAGAGTAAAATTACAGATGTTGCAGAGAAAGATTTTGTTGTAAAAGCAACATAGGAATTAAGCATAGAGTAAATTACCTATGAATATTAAGAAACAGTAGTTCCAAATAGCACCCAGTCAGAAGTTGTCATTTATCTGACAATAAACATGGAACTCAACTTTCTTCCATCCCACAGAGGAAAAAGCATTCAAGTCAACTGCAGCAGTCATTTTTCAGGAATGGAAAGGAATTGCATTTTTAGCATGTGTGTAGGTACAAGGAAGAAAATACATTCTAATGAGGCAAAAATAGCCAGAGTTGTAGACAGGCATTCACTTCCACTGTAAAAGACAGGTTGAGAATTCTCTGCTGTTGGTTCCATTGCTGCTGCTGCTGCTGCTAAGTCGCTTCAGTCGTGTCTGACTCTGTGCAACCCCATAGACGGTAGCCCACCAGGCTCCTCCATCTCTGGGATTCTCCAGGCAAGAACACTGGAGTGGGTTGCCATTTCCTTCTCCAGATTGGTTCCATTAGTGAGAAATAAAAACTAGCCTCGCACTGATTGGGCAGGCCGCTGCACAAGACGTCCAACTTTGCACCCCACCACAACACAAGTTTCCCATGTAGCCTATGCTATCATAGGGTGCTGGGCTTGTGTGGTGGCTCAGCAGTAAAGAATCTGCCTGCAGTGCAGGAAANATTGGTTCCATTAGTGAGAAATAAAAACTAGCCTCGCACTGATTGGGCAGGCCGCTGCACAAGACGTCCAACTTTGCACCCCACCACAACACAAGTTTCCCATGTAGCCTATGCTATCATAGGGTGCTGGGCTTGTGTGGTGGCTCAGCAGTAAAGAATCTGCCTGCAGTGCAGGAAACCCAGGTTCAATCCCTGGGTCAGGAAGATCCATGGAGGAGGGCATGGCAACCCATTCCAGTATTCTTGCCTGGAAACTCCTTGGAGAGAGGAGGTTGGTGGGCTACAGTCCCTAGGCTCACAAAGAGTTGGACGTGACGGAAGTGACTAAACACACACACGCACCATAGGCTGCAGGACCTTTGCATACATTCCTCCCACTACCCAAACAATTGGTCTGTAAAGAACATTCTAGTCTCACCTGTAAAGTCTCATGTATTTCCACTCAGTCGTGGAGGCTCAGTTAAAACATCACTTGTTCTTCTTCTGATCTCTCTTTGTCTCTTTCTCTTCTGTGTGCCCACAGCACAGCTTTATCCTACAGTTAGAGATCTGATTGCATTGTTGTAATTTTCTGTTTAAAATTGGTTTCCCCTCACCAGACTCACATCTGTGAAGTTGCATGCTGAATTCAATTGATCATTATATCCGGAGACATGTCACAGTGTTAAATTCATGAGTTAAATTATGGTTCCAAGTGAACGCATGCATGCTAAGTCACATTATTCATGTCTCACTGTTTGCAACCCAATGGACTGTAGCCTGCTCCTCCATCCATAGGATTCTCCAGGCAAGAATACTGGAGTTGGGTGCTGTGGCCTACTCTATGGGATATTCCTGATCCAGGGATCAAACCCACGTCTCTAACATCTCCTGTGTTGTTAGGTGGGTTCTTTACCACCTGTGCCACTGAACTGATGAATTAATAGTTAGGAGTTTGGTGAACATAACCTGAGAATATCTCAGTTCATCTTAATGTATAGTAGAATTTGTTTCCTTAAGCCAAAAGTGAATTATTTTGAGAAGTTCTGATAAAGACTTTAGATTGTTGGTTTGTGTCTGTAAAACCATGTGGTGTTTCTTCAATTTGGAGACTTTCCCTCTTATAGCTCCTAACTCCTGAGTTTCTGAAAATAATTTCAGCACATTCATCTTTCCTATTGTTCTCAATATGTTATTTGCTTTTAAAATGAGACAGGGTGCTCAAGGCTGGTGCACTGGGATGACCCAGAGGGATGGGATGGAGAGGGAGGTGGGAAGGGGGTTCAGGATGGGGAACACATGTAAACCCATGGCTGATTCATGTGAATGTATGGCAAAACCCGCTACAATATAGTAAAAAAAAAAAAAATGTAAATACCCATCAGTTTAGTTCAGTCACTCAGTCATGTCTGACTCTTTGCAACCCCATGAATTGCAGCATGCCAGGCCTCCATGTCCATCACCAACTNGGCATAGTCAATAAAGCAGAAATAGATGTTTTTCTGGAACTCTCTTGCTTTTTCCATGATCCAGCACACCTAATATTTTCAAGCATCATCCATGTTGTAGCATGTATTAGAAATTCATACCTTTTTAAAGCTAAATAATATTCCATTGTAAGTATATGCCACATTTTTTAATCAACTCATTTGTTCATGTTCATTTGACCTATTTCTGCCTTCTTGGCTACTGTGAATAATATTGTTATAAATATTAGTGCTCATTTTATTTCATTGCTAAATAATACTCTATTGTATGGTTGTATCACATTTCATCCATTCACTTGTTGAAGGGCATTTAGGTAGCTTCCAGAAGTTGGCAATTATGAATAAAGCTGCTCTAAACATTTGCAGCAGATTTTTGTGTAGACATAATTTTTCAAATCAATTAGATGAATATCTAGGAGCATAACTGCCATGTAATAGGTAAGACTATGTTTAGCTTCTTTGTGAAAAACTTCCACGCTATGTCTTTAAGTGCCTGGACCATTTTTCATCCCCACCAGCAGTGAGTGAGAGTTTCTATTGCTCCACATCTTCACCAGTGTTGGATTTGGCAATGTTTTGAATTTTAGCCTTTCTAATAAATAAGTAGTATTATCATGTTGTACTAATTTGTTTCCTAATGATATGTGCTGTTCAGCACCTTTCATATGCTTTCATATCCTTATACACTTAACTGTATATCTTCTTTAATGATGTGTCTGTTCAGATTTTTTGCCCATTTTTAAATTGGGTTATTTATTGCTGACTTTTAAGTGTTCTCTGTATCTTTTATATATAACTACTATATCAGATATTTTTTGCAAATATTTTCCCTTAATCTATGGCTTGTTTTTTCATTCCTTCACAGACTTAATATTTTAATTTTATTAAGATCCAGCATTGCATTTCTCTTTCAAGAATCATGCTTTTGATATTGTATCTAAAAACTCAAATCTATGGTCAATTAGATCTTCTCCCATGTTTTCTTTTAGAGGTTTTATAGTTTGTCTTACATTTAGGTCTATGATTCATTTTGAGTTAATTTTTGTGAAAGGTTAAGATCTGTATCAAATTTTTTTTTTGCATTGGAAAGTCCAATTGTTCTACCACCATTTGTTGAAAAAACAATTCTTTCTCCACTGAATTTTCAACCTTTGCTTCTTCAAAAATGTCAGTTTGTCTCTTTGTTTCTAGGCTCTTTGTTCTATTCCACTGATTTATGTGTCTGTTCTTTTGACAGTACTATGCTCTGTTGATGATATAGCTTTTGAAGTTCAGTAGACCCAGTCTCAGTAGTAATTCAGTAGTCTCAGTCCTCAAGGTTTCTTTCTTCTTTGGTAATATTTTGCTATTCTAGGTCTTTTGTCTTTCCACATAAATTTTAGAATGAATTTATTCATATCATCTTTTATATCAGAATAGTTTGCTGTGATTTTGACTGGAATTTCTTTGAATCTGTGTATCAGTTTGGAAAAATTGATGCGTTAACAATACTGAATTTCTAACCCATGAACATAGAGTATCTCTCCATTAAGTTGGTCTTCTTTGATTTCTTTGTCTGTTAATCTTTTCTTTGCTCTGAAGTCTGCTTCGTCTGGAGTTAATATAACTATTTTAGCTTTCTTTCAATTTATTATTAACATTAATGTTAGCCTGATTAGTATATGTTTTTTCACCACTTAACTTTTAAACTATTTTTAAAGTGGATTTCTTATAGACAACATTGTAGTTGGGTCTAGTTTGTATCATCTTTGATAATCTCTGACTATTAATTACAGTGTTGAGAGCATTCAGATTGAAAGTGATTATTGATATAGAGTAATATGTACCATACTGGAACTTCTTTGTTACTGCATTTTTTCTTTTTTTTCCCATTCCTATTTCTCTTGCCTTCCACGAGAAATAGGACATTTATCATAGCTCCACTTTTTCCTTTCTTAGTGTATCAGTTATGCTTCTTTTAAAAAATTTTAGTAGTTGCCCTAGAGATTACAATAAATATTTACAGTTAATCTGCATCTACTTTTAAATAACATTAAATTGCTTCTCAGGTAGAGCAGGTACTTTATAACACAGTATTCCCAGTTCTTCCCTCCTGTCCCAAATAAAATTATCATTTATTTTGCTTATTGATGTTATAATGACACAAGATGTTGTTGTTATTATTATTTTGAACAAACATCTATTTTTTTAAACTAGTGATATGAAAGATAAAAAGATTATATTTCATACAAATTTATTCCTTCTATGGTGCTTTAATTTTAAATGTAGATCTGAGTTTCTCAACTATATCATTTTGCTTATCTCTGAAGAACTTATGATAAATTCTGTCAGCATTTTTTCTCCTAATGTTAGACTTTATTTTCAGCTTTGTTGACATATAATCAACAAACAAAATGAAGATATTTGCAGTGTACAGTGTTATAATTTGGTATACATATACACTGTGAAAGAATTTTCCCATGAAGTTAATTAACAGATCCATTACCTCACATATTTATCCCTCCCCCCTTTTGGGAGAAAATTTAACTTATACTCTCTTATCAAACTTACTTATACAACACAGTGTTACAAACCACAGCCACCATGGTATGCACTGTATCTTAATATCTTACTCATATTATAATTAAAAGTTTGTACCTTTATCAACATCTTCCCATCCTCCCACTTTTCAATCCAATTAGAGTCTCATTCTGTCAGTTTGACTCTTAAGATTCCACGTGTAAGTGATATCATATACTATTTGTCTTTTTTTTCTTCTAGTTTTATTGGGATATAATTGACATGCAGCACTGTATGAGTTTGAGCTTCCATGGTGGCTTAGCAGGGAATTAGCAACTAAACACGATTTAGCAACTAAACAACAACAACTGTGTAAGTTCAGGTGTATGTGTGAGTCACTCTGTTGTATCTCACTCTTTGCAGTCCCATGGACTATAGCCCACCAGGCTCCTCTGTCCATGGAACTCTCCAGGCAAGAATACTGAAGTGGATAGCCACGCCCTTCTCCAGGGGATCTTCCTCGTTCAGGGTTTGAACTTGGTTCTCCTGCATTGCAGGCAGATTCTTTACCATCTGAGCTGCAAGGTGTATAGTATAATTATTTGACTTAAACATATTACTACATGATACCACATTAAGTTGTAGGAATACCCACCATCTCAGATAAATATAAAATTAAAGAAATATAGTGGTTTTTATTGTGATGAGAATACTGTCTCAACAACTTTAATGTATAATATATAGCAGTGTTAATTATATTTATCATGTTGTATATTACATTACATCCATAGTACTTGTTTACTTAAAGTTTTTACCTTTTGACTCCCATCATCCAATTCCTGCCCCCACAGTTCCCATCTCTTGTAACCATAAATCTGATCTGTTTTTCCTGTGAACTTGTTTTTTTGTTTGTTTTTGAGGTATAATTGACCTACAATATTATGTTTGTTCCTGGTATACAGAATAATGATTTGATATTTCTACATGTTACAAAAATGATCACCATGGTAAGTCTAGGTACCATCTGCTGCTGCTGTTGCTAAGTTGCTTCAGTCGTGTCCGNCATGTTGTATATTACATTACATCCATAGTACTTGTTTACTTAAAGTTTTTACCTTTTGACTCCCATCATCCAATTCCTGCCCCCACAGTTCCCATCTCTTGTAACCATAAATCTGATCTGTTTTTCCTGTGAACTTGTTTTTTTGTTTGTTTTTGAGGTATAATTGACCTACAATATTATGTTTGTTCCTGGTATACAGAATAATGATTTGATATTTCTACATGTTACAAAAATGATCACCATGGTAAGTCTAGGTACCATCTGCTGCTGCTGTTGCTAAGTTGCTTCAGTCGTGTCCGAATCTGTGCGACCCCAGAGATGGCAGCCCACCAGGCTCCCCCATCCCTGGGATTCTCCAGGCAAGAACACTGGAGTGGGTTGCCATTTCCTTCTCCAGTGCATCAAAGTGAAAAGTGAAAGTGAAGTCGCTCAGTTGTGCCTGACTCTTTGCGACCCCATGGACTGCAGCCTACCAGACTCCTCCATCATGGGATTTGCCAGGCAAGATTACTGGAGTGGGTTGCCATTGCCTTCTCCGATGTGATACAAAGATATCACATAATTATTGACTATATTCCCCACCCTGTACATTTCATATTTGGGACTCATTTATTTTGTAACTGAAAGTTTGTATTTCCTAATCTGCCTCACCCATTTCTCTTCCCTTTAACCTCTTACCCTCTGTCAATCACTTTTCTCTATGACTCTCTTTTTAGTTCTGACCAATAATTGTTTTCTTTTAAAAATTCTGCATATGAGTGAAATCATGCATTATTTATCTTGTCTCACTTATCTCACTTAGCTAAGGCCCTCTAGGTTGCCACAAATGACAAGAGAGTTATGCTGAGTAATATTCTTGTGTGCGTGTGTGTATCTCACATCTTCTTTATCCATTGATCTGTTGATGGGCAGTTAAGTTTGTTTCATATCTTGACTATTGTAAATAATGCTATGATGAACATAGTGGTGCATATATCTTTTCGAATTAGTATTTTCATTTTCTTCAGATAAATACCCAGGAGTGAAATTGTTAGAATGTGGTCGTTCTGTTTTTAATTTTTTTGAACAACCTCTGTACTGTTTTCCATAGTGACTGTACCAATTTACATTCTCACTGATATTGCATGACAGTTCCCTTTTACCCACATCCTCATCAATGTTTGTTATTTGTTGTCTTTTTCATAATAACCATTCTGACAAGTGTGATGTGGTATTTCATTGTGGTTTTGATCTGCATTTCTCTGATAATGAGCGACACTGAGCATCATTTCATGTGCCTGTTGGCCGTAAGTCTGTTAATATTTGCTTTATGTATTTACGCACCTACCATAGGACCCCTGGTTGTGGCGTGGAATCTAGTTCCCTGACCAAAGATTGATTCTAGGCCTCCTGCATTGGGAGCGAAGCATCTTAGCCACTGGACCACCCAAGAAGTCCCTCTCCTTTACTTTTGAAGGCTAATTTTGCTGGATATGTAATTATAGATAGTTCTGTTTTTTTTTTTCCTTTCATCATTTAAAGTATTTCACTCCAGTATCTTATTGCTTGCAAGGTTTTTATTCTCCCCTGACTTATTTCAAGATTTTCTCTTTTTTCCCCTGGAGTTTGAATATGACATTCTTAAGGTATTTATTCTATTGATTTTCTCTGAATTTCTGGATCTGTAATTTGGTATCTTTGGTTAAATTTTGAATCTTCTTGACCATAATTACTTCATGTGTTTTTTTTTTCCCCTGCTTGTTGTTGCTTCTTTTTCTGGTATTCCAATTGTGCTATGTCACACCTTCTGGGATTGCCCCATGCATCTTGGCTATTCTATTCTTTTTTTTTTTTTTCTTCTGCATTTCATTTTGGAAGAAGAGTCCATCAAAGGCATTCTTCATTTCTGATACACTTTTTTTTCTTCTAACATTTATTTTAATTCTTTCTTACAGTTTTCATCTCTCTGCTTACATTCTTTATCTGCCCTTGTATACTGTCTGCTTTTTCTTTTTTAATTAATTTAATTGGAGGCTAATTACTTTACAATATTGTAGTGTTTTTTGCCATACATTCACATGAATCAGCCATGAGTGTACATGTGTCCCCCATCCTGAACCCTCCTCCCACCTCCCTCCCCATCCCATCCCTCAGGGTCATCCAGTGCACCAGCCCTGTCCCATGCATTGAACTGGACTGGCGATCTGTTTCACATATGACAATATACATGTTTCAATGCTATTCTCTCAAATTATCCCACCCTCTCCCTCTCTCACAGAGTCCAAAAGTCTGTTCTTTACATCTGTGTCTTTTTTGCTGTCTCGCATATAGGGTCATTGTTACCATCTTTCTAAATTTCATATATATGCGTTAATATACTGTATTGGTGTTTTTCTTTCTGACTTACTTCACTCTGTATAATAGGCTCCCGTTTCATCCANACAGAGTCCAAAAGTCTGTTCTTTACATCTGTGTCTTTTTTGCTGTCTCGCATATAGGGTCATTGTTACCATCTTTCTAAATTTCATATATATGCGTTAATATACTGTATTGGTGTTTTTCTTTCTGACTTACTTCACTCTGTATAATAGGCTCCCGTTTCATCCACCTCATTAGAACTGATTCAAATGTATTCTTTTTAATGGCTGAGTAATACTCCATTGTGTATATGTATTGGAGAGGGCACTGGCACCCCACTCCAGTGCTCTTGCCTGGAAGCTCCCATGGACGGAGGAGCCTGGTGGACTGTAGTCCATGGGGCCGCTAAGAGTTGGACACGACTCAGCGACTTCCTTTTCACTTTAAACTTTCATGCATTGGAGAAGGAAATGGCAACCCACTCCAGTGTTCTTGCCTGGAGAATCCCAGGGACGGAGGAGCCTGATGGGCTGCCGTCTATGGGGTCGCACAGAATCGGACACAATTGAAGTGACTTAGCAGCAGCAGCAGCAGTGTATATGTACCACAGCTTTCTTATCCATTTGTCTACCAGTGGATATATAGGTTGCTTCCATGTCCTGGCTATTGTAAACAGTGCTGTGATGAACGTTGGGATACTTACGTCTCTTTCAGTTCTGGTTTCCTTAGTGTGTATGCCCAGCAGTGGGATTGCTGGGTTGTATGGCACTTCTATTTCCGTTTTTTTAAGAAATCTCCACACTGTTCTCCATAGTGGCTGTACTAGTTTGTATTCCCACCAACAGTGTAAGAAGTTTCCCTTTTCGCCATACCCTTTCCAGTATTTATTGTTTGTAGACTTTTGGATAGCAGCCATTGTGACTGGCGTGAGATGGTACCTCATTGTGACTTTGATTTGCATTTCTCTGATAATGAGTGATATTGAGCATCTTTTCGTGTGTTTGGTAGCCACCTGTATGTCTTCTTTGGAGAAATGTCTGTTTAGTTCCTTGGCCCACTTTTTGATTGGGTCTTTTATTTTTCTGAGATCGACCTGCAGGAGCTGCCTGTACTGTCTGCTTTTTCCATTAGACTCTTCAACATGTTAATCAAATCTATTTTAAATTCCTAGTTTGTTAATTCCAATTGTGTGTCATATCTGAGTCTGGTTCTGATGCTTGCCTTATATCTTCAGACTTACTTTTAGCGTTCTTTGTGATTTCTTTGTCGTTGTTATCAAAAGCCAGATGTAACTTACAGTAAGAAATAAGATCCATAGATCTTCAGTGTGAGATGTTATGTTAATCTGGCTAGGAGTTAGTCTTAATGTTTGTAAGTATAGATGAGATGGACCTCAACTTTCCCTTGTGTTTTTGAGTCTGCTTTCACTGTTGACTTTTGGTTTCCCTGAGGACTCCTTCCTAAACGGTCTGAAACCTTGCAGTTCTTTCAGATGTAATCTGTTAAACTGAAGCTGTGTTGATGTTGTGTTTCAGTTCAGTTCAGTCCCTCAGTCACGTCCAACTCTTTGCGACCCCATGAATCACAGCACGCCAGGCCTCCCTGTCCATCACCGATTCCAGGAGTTCACTCAGACTCACGTCCATCAAGTCGGTGATGCCATCCAGCCATCTCATCCTCTGTCGTCCCCTTCTCCTCCTGCCCCCAATCCCTCCCAGCATCAGAGTCTTTTCCAATGAGTCAACTCTTCGCATGAGGTGGCCAAAGAACTGGAGTTTCAGCTTCAGCATCATTCCCTCCAAAGAAATCCCAGGGCTGATCTCCTTCAGAATGGACTGGTTGGATCTCCTTGCAGTCCAAGGGACTCTCCAGAGTCTTCTCCAACACCACAGTTCAAAAGCATCAATTCTTCGGTGCTCAGCTTTTTTCACAGTCCAACTCTCACATCCATACATGACCATTGGAAGAATCATAGCCTTGACTAGATGGACCTTTGTTGGCAAAGTAATGTCTCTGCTTTTGAATATGCTATCTACGTTGGTCATAACTTTTCTTCCAAGGAGTAAGCGTCTTTTAATTTCATGGCTGCAGTCACCATCTGTAGTGATTTTGGAGCCCAAAAAATAAAGTCTGATACTGTTTCCCCATCTGTTTCCCATGAAGTGATGGAACCAGATGCCATGATCTTCGTTTTCTGAATGTTGAGCTTTAAGCCAACTTTTTCACTCTCCTCTTGCTTAGGAGTGTGTTAAGAGTAGTATTCTGTAATCTTAAGATTAAATCCCTGTTTTTAGTGAGACTGTATTACTAGGATGTGAGTTTCACAAGAATTTAACTTTTTTTTCACTCTCTCTGCTCTCTTTTGATGGTACAAGAGGCTTGCAAGGATGGGGGCTGGGTAATTGCTCTTCTGCTTGTGTAAGATAAGGCCATGCTAAAGTCTTTTTCAGTGGAGAATAAATCTTTGTTATAAAGAACACAATGAACATATTTAAAAATAATTATTTTCCCCCTATGCTTGCCAAATATATGAGGTGATTTTTCTTGGCTCAGCATTGCGAGAACCTGGTGAAGTTCCTGGAGGTGAAATCTATGGAAGTGTAAAGGTTTTCCTAAAACTTCAGCCCCCAGGAACTTCTCATTTTCCATGCTAGTCTACACTTACCCTCCAGCAATTTATCAAAATAACCACTGCAGTGTTCCTACCAATTTATGGCTCCAGTGGCTTTTTCTCTGGATAAGCTGATGTTGGCTGCATTTCTTTGTATTCTCATGTCTCTCTAGATTTCATAGTGGCTGTCTGCTGGTGATTTTAATTCTCTGATGGTCCAAGAAAACACACTGATTTTAAGTTTATTCCATTTTTCTTATTCTAAGAATGGAAGTGCCAACTTCTAAGCTCTTTATGTGTCAGAGCGAAAACCAGAAATCTCTTATTATTTACTTTTTAGATTTTAAAAACTTCTTCAAGCAAGAGACTTTCCTAAGTGATCCTCTATGAATCTAAGGTACAATTATTGTTAAAATTTTGTAAATTTGATAGACTGTCATCTTGAAAAAGGAGGAAAGGTATTGCTGTTTGAATGATGAAAGAGGGTGTCTTTTTCCTGCTATCTTTGTGGGCTTGATAAAGATGTGCCCTCAGTATAGATTACATTTGGGTCTTCTGAATCTGAAGTGAATTAATTGGAAAAATGTGATGTTTTATCTTAATTAGATGATAAGTGTCACTGCATGAGTCATTTATCCTCCTCTGGAAGCTTGCAGAGAGGAATCATTAAAAACCTTCCACCTTTGACAAAATGTAGAGCAAATAAAGTGGCATTTCCCCTGAGCCTTTCCCAATCTGCAGGCATCAAAAAAAGGAGAAGTGAAAATGGAAAATAATAGTATATCTGAACTGTTAGAAAATTCTCTCAAGCTTACTGGCTGGAAAATTACAAGTGTGCACATACAGAGGTCTTTAACAGAAAGCAGGATCTCCCTAATTTATTTCAAATGTGTCTGCAGCCCTGTCTGTGAGAAATAAGACATGCCAATCTGATAAGAGGAGCAGACTTTCAGTTAGGCTATAGGACAACCACGAAATTCCACATGCAGAAAGACCTGTAGGGGAGCATGGTACCAGTTTCTTCTGTTAGATTTTTTTTTTTTTTTTTTGTCAGAAGCAGCCAGAGGGCAGCACAACAGTTTGGTTTTAAATGCCAAAAAAATCTCTCTAAATGGACCCTTATGCCAAAGAAATGAACTACAGATGGTGTTTCTTATTCAGGGTTCACAGACACCTCCCACAAACACCAGACAAAGATATAGTCAGGCATTCAAATGAGAATAAGAATAAACATCTAAAATCTAGAGAAGCTATCTGAAAAAAAATGGCAATAAAACTTTGATCAGCCAATCATAGCAAGTAGTGAAAGACTGAATGAATGGAAGGTAGGCAGATTTATTAAGTAGCATCCTACTAAACGAACCTTTAATCCTAAACAAAGTGGAAATCCTTTTAGACAAGTTAAAAAACAAACTATTTTTGTACAGATATAATTTTTTAAAGCTCATTGCTGCAAATGTCTTTTCAAAACTGTTTTAAAGTCAGTTCACCTTTAGTCCAATGGCCTCCACTGTCTGCCAGTCTATTTTAAGAATTAATCCCTGAAAAATTAAAGTCTAGAACAGTGACCCTGAACTCATAAAAATAGACTTAATTCCATTCACCATATTTATATTTTTAGGAGTGACTCATACATTTTGGAAATTCTGTTTTTTCAAAAGTTGTTTCTGCCTAATCCTTAGGTAATCAGAAAATCTGATTAGCATGAACATTTTATTATTGTTAAGTATTTTAGTTAATGTTTTCCTTTTATCTATTGTCTTTAACCTGGACCGTAGTTGTATAGAAAGTCTGTCATATTCAAGGGTATTTCAGAACATAGCATTCGGTCTATGAAAAAAGTAGGTCAACATCAAGATAAATTGTCTTTAGTTTATAGCAACATAACAAATTTCAACCAAGCTAACAATCGTATTGCATCATTCTGTAATCATGAGCTATTTTAGAGGAAGAGACTTGATCCAAAAATACACAGGTCATTTTTTCTGAACCCCAAATCAAAGTATATGGTAATACCTTTGGGGAGAACGATCAATTATTTAAAATGTTGGTCTCAGCTAGAAAATTCAGAATCAAGAGTCATTGTATTCACCATTATTCTTTTCCACTGACTTGGAAAATTTCAGAGATTGTGAAGAAACTGTCAAATCCATTCATTCATTCACTTAAAGTTCAGCCTTTCCAGATGCCCAGCTCAAATACAGCAGAAGGTCTTCGGGTTGGTGTTGCTTGATTTCTGCTTGACACGTGCAAAGCACTTTTCTTAAATGGAAAATGGGCCTGTTCTCACATGTCACTCTTGTGGAGAAGCATGTTTTTCCTATTCTGGGAGATGCCTCACTTAAGTCTGGGTTTCAGGCCTTGTCCCAAATGAAGTTTTTGATTAGTCTAGAATCTTTAATTAACAAAAGAAAAAAGCTTTGGTTGCCTATGGTTTATGTTAAGGTCAACTGGTGGAAATAAGTTCTCTAGGCCAATTTATTGGAGAAGGAAATGGCAACCCACTCCAGTGTTCTCGCCTGGAGAATCCCAGGGATGGAGGAGCCTGGTAGGTTGCCGTCTATGAGGTCTCACAGAGTTGGACACAACTGAAGCACTTAGCAGCAGCAGCAGCAGCAGCAGGCCAATTTATGAGGCCCTAGAATATCCATAGTTACTCATTTTGAAACAGGGAACAAATAAGATAACAAAGAGAGAGGCAAGTGTTCAAGACTTGGTATTTTGATTTCTTTGTTAGATTTTTGTTTTCCCTTGAGGAAGAGGCAGCATGTCTTTCAGTCTTTCAAAACATGAATGTGAAGACAAGAGTATGCTTAATTTGGTGATATATCCAACCAGTCCATTCTGAAGGAGATCAGCCCTGGGATTTCTTTGGAAGGAATGATGCTAAAGCTGAAACTCCAGTACTTTGGCCACCTCATGCGAAGAGTTGACTCATTGGAAAAGACTCTGATGCTGGGAGAGATTGAGGGCAGGAGGAGAAGGGGATGACAGAGGATGAGATGGCTGGATGGCATCAACGACTCGATGGATGTGAGTCTGAGTGAACTCCGGGAGTTGGTGATGGACAGGGAGGCCTGGCGTGCTGCGATTCATGGGGTCGCAAAGAGTTGGACCCGACTGAGTGACTGAACTGAACTGACTTATGGGTTTTTATCCTTTTGCATTTTAAAGTGATTATTGCTGTATTAATAATATTACCATTATCATGTCTGGCTTCATTCTTTTCATATATTTAATTCTTTTACTCAGTAAGTATTTCTTTAAACAAAGCACTGACAGCATGACTGCTCTCCTTTTCCTCTGCCCATCCACATTCCCCTTTCAGGTAAACCTTAATAACCACTTTGGCATTCATTATTATCTATTAAAAAGCAAATATTTACTGTTAAACTGTGAGGGAATATAAANTTCTGAACCCCAAATCAAAGTATATGGTAATACCTTTGGGGAGAACGATCAATTATTTAAAATGTTGGTCTCAGCTAGAAAATTCAGAATCAAGAGTCATTGTATTCACCATTATTCTTTTCCACTGACTTGGAAAATTTCAGAGATTGTGAAGAAACTGTCAAATCCATTCATTCATTCACTTAAAGTTCAGCCTTTCCAGATGCCCAGCTCAAATACAGCAGAAGGTCTTCGGGTTGGTGTTGCTTGATTTCTGCTTGACACGTGCAAAGCACTTTTCTTAAATGGAAAATGGGCCTGTTCTCACATGTCACTCTTGTGGAGAAGCATGTTTTTCCTATTCTGGGAGATGCCTCACTTAAGTCTGGGTTTCAGGCCTTGTCCCAAATGAAGTTTTTGATTAGTCTAGAATCTTTAATTAACAAAAGAAAAAAGCTTTGGTTGCCTATGGTTTATGTTAAGGTCAACTGGTGGAAATAAGTTCTCTAGGCCAATTTATTGGAGAAGGAAATGGCAACCCACTCCAGTGTTCTCGCCTGGAGAATCCCAGGGATGGAGGAGCCTGGTAGGTTGCCGTCTATGAGGTCTCACAGAGTTGGACACAACTGAAGCACTTAGCAGCAGCAGCAGCAGCAGCAGGCCAATTTATGAGGCCCTAGAATATCCATAGTTACTCATTTTGAAACAGGGAACAAATAAGATAACAAAGAGAGAGGCAAGTGTTCAAGACTTGGTATTTTGATTTCTTTGTTAGATTTTTGTTTTCCCTTGAGGAAGAGGCAGCATGTCTTTCAGTCTTTCAAAACATGAATGTGAAGACAAGAGTATGCTTAATTTGGTGATATATCCAACCAGTCCATTCTGAAGGAGATCAGCCCTGGGATTTCTTTGGAAGGAATGATGCTAAAGCTGAAACTCCAGTACTTTGGCCACCTCATGCGAAGAGTTGACTCATTGGAAAAGACTCTGATGCTGGGAGAGATTGAGGGCAGGAGGAGAAGGGGATGACAGAGGATGAGATGGCTGGATGGCATCAACGACTCGATGGATGTGAGTCTGAGTGAACTCCGGGAGTTGGTGATGGACAGGGAGGCCTGGCGTGCTGCGATTCATGGGGTCGCAAAGAGTTGGACCCGACTGAGTGACTGAACTGAACTGACTTATGGGTTTTTATCCTTTTGCATTTTAAAGTGATTATTGCTGTATTAATAATATTACCATTATCATGTCTGGCTTCATTCTTTTCATATATTTAATTCTTTTACTCAGTAAGTATTTCTTTAAACAAAGCACTGACAGCATGACTGCTCTCCTTTTCCTCTGCCCATCCACATTCCCCTTTCAGGTAAACCTTAATAACCACTTTGGCATTCATTATTATCTATTAAAAAGCAAATATTTACTGTTAAACTGTGAGGGAATATAAATACAGACATTTCCATGCCTTGAGTCAGTCCTGGGCACAATCCTGGGGTTTAGAAAAAATGTGCATGTATATATCAGTTCACCTTGTTTTCAGCATCTCCAGCTGTACTCTCTCCTGGTACCCAACTTCTTCTTCCTTTCTCTGCTGAATGGCTGCATCCAAGACTCAGAGGGCTTGACTAATTTCTCCAAGATGTGAGCTAATGGTGGTTTAGTGGTTGTTACTCAAAGGTGATTTCCTGTTCCTGGGGAACATTTGAGGGGTAGGAAATCTTTGAAATTGGAGGCAATACATTTCTAATATCAGTATTTCAGGATACTTGAGTTCTTGGTGGAGATAAATTTCTTTTTGCCCAGTGGGTAGCTTGACATATGTCACCTCTCACCAAGCAATCCTTCATCCATTCTGCCTGTAATGAAAGCTCACTTGACCTTCTCTGTTTATAGAATTTGACAGCTGAATATTTTCTGACTATGGCAGGCACACCTTCTAGATGCAGTGTATTCAGCTGAGGTGGAAGAGGAAGGGAAGAGTTAACTAAAGTTACACTTAAGAGTTCAAGTGTTGATTCTCTTGGGAGCAGGTTCTTTTGGGCTTGGATTCCACACCAGCTCCAAGCTTGACATCTGGAAGTTACAGATTTTATAGTGCTTTCTGGGCAGAGGCTGTGTTTTAAGACTCTAAGTGTCCTTCAGTACAGTTTATTCAGATAGGCGCTCAATAATTCTTTAATGACTGAGCATAAAAAGGCAATTAGTGGTTGCTCTCTTCTTCAAAGAGAGTTTTTGTGTCTGCCTGAATCTAAACAAGTGAAATGGTTCCATTCAACTTATCAAAAATAATGATGATCAGTACTTAAGTAGTCAAAATAGAATATACCAATGGAGTTAAAAAGCAATACATTTAAAAAACAATTTGAATTTTTGATCTTTTGATAAAACATTAAAATAAAAGCAAAAACCTAGACATTAATAGTTTGGATGTAATATAAACTATTATCTTTCTAACAGTTTGGATGTAATATGAACTTTTATCTTTCTAAAGAGAACTGTTTTACATATTTTTATTTCTGATTATGGAAATAACACATTCATTGGAGGAAAAATTAAGAATCTAGAGAATTTTTAAAAAATTTACCATCCAGAAATAGCCGCCATAGTGTTCTGCTATATAGCCTTCCCTTTTTATTTCAATGAATATTGACATATATTTCCTTTTTCAATTTTTACGTGGATGGAATCATGTTAAAACATACTTTTGTAACCAGCCTTCTTATCCTACATATACTTGACTTTGCATGTTGATTGATAGCAGTCTAAATATACTTGACTTTGCATGTTGATTGATAGCAGTCTAAATTGCCACATGGAAGTTCCATGATACAAATTTACAGAGATACATGGGCATTTCTGCTGTTAACATAGTTGTACTATTACTAAGACAACATTTGTTGACACGTCTTGCTCTTGACCTGCTTTGAGAATGTACTTTCAAAGCCTTGAAGTGAGATATTGGGTGAACTTTATAAATCACCAAGCAGAGCAGAAACCATATATGCTGGGCTTGGATTGCTACAAATTCTGGTTGCTCCGAAGTATTTGCATTCTCAGGCCCCTGCTTTGATCAGGAAGGATTATGCTACCTCTCGCAAATGAGGTAGTGCATTTTGAGAAACTGAAATTGGTTTTTCAGGCAACTTGAAGAAGTGTGTATCTTTCTTCTTATCCTCTCCTTCATATCCTGCTTACTGTGAAGGATTTGGAAGTCCTTTCACATTTATCTACATAGCTTTTACTTTCCTACAGAAACATTCTACTTTTCAGAAATACCAAATAAATATTTGTTGGAAATCTGTGTCACGATGAATTTTCTGCTTGCTAATAATAATATTATCTTATGTGCAGTAGGAGTGGGACATTTCAAATTTAGGAACAAGAATTTTTCTGCAGGAGAACTTGCCATGTGGGTTCAGCTTGTGAGTTGTTCAGTTATCTTTTTTTGGAAATAAAATCCATTTGCTGATTTAATTCCAACTTGGATTACTCTGATTTTGCTGCTGAAGCTGAAGGAAAAACTAGTTTCTCTAAATATTTTCATAAATACTTCATCGGTTGCATTTTGACATCCCAGAATTCTAGCTTCTGGAGCCAGAAGGAATTTAAAGAGTGCATAGATCCTTATCCTGGGGTAACTGAATGAACTTAAGGAGTCCATAACCTCCCAGAAATAATAATTTACAAATGTGTGTGTATCCAATTTTCTTATAGACAATGTCCAAAGTTTTCATTAGATTCCAAAAGGAATTCATGGTGGAAAAAAAAAAATTAAGAAACACTCAAAGCCATCATTAAAAACAAACAAACAAAAAAACAAACCAAGAAACTTTCCTTAAGGTCCGAGAGCTAGTTGATGGCAGAGCACAAGTTGTAACCCCTCTCCTAAATTCTTTTAAGCAAGTGGAGCCCAGGGTTTTGTGCAGTGATGTGATTGATAGCCACCATTTAAGTCAGCTCTCAAGAAAAATACGCATATAGGTAAAAAATAACTTTATTATAAATTTTATAGATATAAAAGATGTATATCATGTCATGTACAAATAGAATAATGGTGTAATATACTTTCATATAAATTCCATACACCTGTGACTTCAGTGTGACTTGCTATTTTTTGCAAAATCTATCAGTTTTCAAAAATTCTGTTGCCAACAGTAATGTCACAGAATCATTGATAACTATCCACTCAAGAAGTCACTCACCTCACTGAAAATCAAATATAGTTCTGACATAAACGTTGCCAACAAAGTTCTGGCTAGTCAAAGTTAGTCATGTATGAATGTGAGAGTTGGACCATAAAGAAAGCTGAACGCCTAAGAATTGATGCTTTTGAACTGTGGTGTTGGAGAAGGTTCTTGAGAGTCCCTTGGACTGCAAGGAGATCCGACTAGTCCATCCTAAAGGAAATCAGTCCTGAATATTCAGTCCTGGATGGACTGATGCTGAAGCTGAAACTCCAATAATTTGGCCATCTGATGTGAAGAACTGACTCATTGGAAAAGACCCTAATGCTGGGAAAGACTGAAGGCAGGAGGAGAAGAGGGCAAGAGAGGATGAGATGTTTGGATGGCATCACTGATTTGATGGACATGAGTTTGAGGAAGATCTGCGAGTTGGTGATGGACAGGGAAGCCTGGCATGAGAGGGCAATGCGTCCATTTTGCTTCCACACCCCGAAACAAAGTAATTCAGAAAGATTGACTGTGAAGGAACAGAAAAATTATCTGGCAACTGAAAACCAAAGCACAGTACACGTCACGTTATTAATATTAGAAAAAGTTTAATTCTAAGCTATGCTGATAATGATGCTGATGATCAACTAAATTGGAAGAATAAGTTTCACATAAGATATTCTTCTGAGGGAAACCAAATAGGCAGAGAAAGAATGAGATTTTGTTAATAATCAGTTAATTATTATTTTGAATCAAGCCGTTGATACTTTCATGAAGTTCAAATTCCGTAGTGGAGGGAAATATAAGAGTTGCCCAGCCTGTGCACTATTAAGAATAAGTTTGTGTTACTGTATATAAAATAGATAAACAACAAGGTCCTACTGTATAGCACAGGAAATTATATTCACTATCCTATAATAAACCACATGGAAAAGAAAATGCAAAAGAATATATATATATTAACCCAGTTATATATATATATGTATATACATATATTAAACTAACACAACTAACACAACATTGTAACTAATACAACATTGTAACTAACACAACTTTGTAACTAACACAACTAGCACAAGATACTTCCATTAAAAAAAGATTGTTAGAATACTTGCTAAACTAAAATATTTCTTTAAAGCTGTCCTAAACCTCACTCGATGTTTACCCTTCTGCTTTTTCTGCTTTATAAGTTGTATCAAAGATGCAGAAGAAATGACAAGCAGTTTATAATTATGAAGACTTAACCAAGCATCAAGGATCGAGGCAGAGGCTGGGTCAGTACTGAGTTAATCTCAGCTGTGCGCATCTCTGGATATGCCTGGAATCATGATGCAGATCCTTGGCTAAACATAAGTGCAGCGTCCTGTATTCTGTTTTCTTTGTTCTACTGTTGAGACTTGTCAGTGTCCTGGTTTTTGGCTATGTGACCAGAGTCGTACAGAAGACTCGTCTTTGAGCAAGCGGTTCTTCTGAGACCAACTATCTTGCACGTATTTTAAGTGGTTCTGGACCTGAAGAGAAAACCTATCCTGTGAAGCTGAGAAAGAACACTAGAATCTGTGCCTGAAGCTTGTTACTCTCTGATATCTGCCTGGGCTTTATTTCTACTGCTGTACTGTAATCTCTTAACTCCATGGAAACCTTTCCTGAGTACAGCTTGAGAAATCCGTGCATTCTTCCAGTGATTTGACCCTCTATAATTACTGCAGCAATGCTAGTTTTTCTTCCATACATCTTAACAAAGCAACTCAGCAAGACTGAAAATTAGGCAAAGATATATCGGGCAACTACAATAACAAAGGAATGCAGACATCACATGACTAATATCAGGCAACCCTCCATTTATGGGTGAAAGTATTTAAAGGCACAAAGAAGATGAGTTTATAATGACAAATAGGACAATTCACAATGGTAAGTAACTGAATCTTTTGGAGCAAATTACATCATTATGGGAACATTAACACAAATCTTCCAGATATTCAAGCTCGATTTAGAAAAGACAGAGGAACCAGAGATCAAATTGCCAACATCTGTCAGATCACTGAAAAAGCAAGAGAGTTTCAGAAAAACATCTATTTCTGCTTTATTGACTACACCAAAGCCTTTGTATAGATCATAACAAACTGTGGAAAATTCTTAAAGAGATGGGAATATAAGACCACCTGACCTGCTTCCTGAGTAATCTGTATGCAGATCAAGAAGCAACAGGTAGAACTGGAAATGGAACAACAGACTGGTTCCAAATCAGGAAAGGAGTACACCAAGGCTGTATATTGTCACCTTGCTTGTTTAACTTATATGCAGAGTACATCATGTGAAATGCCAGGCTAGATGAAGGACAAGCTGGAATCAAGGTTGCCAGGCGAAATATGAATAACCTCAGATATGCAGATGACACTACCCTTATGGCAGAAAGTGAAGAGGAACTAAAGAGCCTCTTGATGAAAGTGAAAGAGGAGAGTGAAAAAGTTGGCTTAAAACTCTACATTCAGAAAACTAAGATCATAGCATCCAGTCACATCACATCATAGCAAATAGATAGGGAAGCAATGGAAACAGTGAGAGACTTTATTTTCTGGGGCTCCAAAAATCACTGCAGATGGTAACTGTAGCCATGAAATTAAAAGACATTTGCTCCTTGGAAGAAAAGCTATGGCCAACCCAAACAGCATATTAAAAAGAAGAGACATTACTTTGCCAACAAAGGTCCATCTAGTCAGAGCTATGGTTATTCCAGTAGTCATGCATGGGTGTGAGAGTTGGACCATAAAGAAAGCTGAGCACCAAAGAATTGATGCTTTTGAACTGTGGTGTTGAAGAAGACTCTTGAGAGTCCCTTGGCCTGCAAGGAGATCGAAGCAGTCAATCCTAGGGGAAATCAGTCCTGAATATTCATTGGAAGGACTGATGCTGAAGCTGAAACTCTAGTACTTTGGCCAGCTGATGCAAAGAACTGATTCCTTGGAAAAGACCTTGATGCTGGGAAAGATTGAAAGCAGGAGGAGAAAGGGACGACAGAGCATGAGAATGGNGAAGCAGTCAATCCTAGGGGAAATCAGTCCTGAATATTCATTGGAAGGACTGATGCTGAAGCTGAAACTCTAGTACTTTGGCCAGCTGATGCAAAGAACTGATTCCTTGGAAAAGACCTTGATGCTGGGAAAGATTGAAAGCAGGAGGAGAAAGGGACGACAGAGCATGAGAATGGTTGGATGGCATCACTGACTTGATGGGCATGAGTTTGAGCAAGCTCCAGGAGTTGGTGTTGGACAGGGAAGGAAGCCAGGCATGCTGCAGTCCGTGGGATCGCAAAGAGTCAGACATGGCTGAGCAACTGAACTGAACACAAATCTCAAAATCAGAAAGGAAGGAGGCATGTGATCCCTGGACCAGCAGCTCTGTCTGTGTCTTTTTGGTCCTCACACAATTGTGGCACAATGATTATTGGCTCAGGCTCTGTAGACCGAAAATCAGGGTTCACATCCTAGCTCTTTACATTTNTAAATTTACATTGAATCATTTTTTGAAAATTGAATAGCTTGAGTAAATTAAACTGAAGATGAGAGACACCAAATTCAGGAGAATGATTAATTCTGGGTAGGGATACCAAGAAACAGAATTGTAGAAAGGTACAAAAAGGTGTTAATTGTAATATTTTAATTTTTAAGCTATGTGTAGGATACACATATGCTCATTACATTGTTTTACATACACTTTCATATGCTTGAAATATTTGATTTCTAAGAATCTTCTAAATCCCAACAAATGCCAATAATATCACACATTGAACATTTACAAAAAGATATTTTTTAGATCAAAATTTGAGGAATAACTGATTTGTCTTGAGAAACTCTTGTGTTTTCTTTTCACTAACAACTTAAATCACTCACTCTTAATACTTCGTCTCCTTTGCCTGTCTGGAAGCTCAGAAACAAGTTTGCGTGCCAACTTTAATAACCAAGTAGTATCTATACACTTTCTTCCTGAACTTGATTTTCTATCACAAAATAAATTTTTCCTTTTTTATTTTTTCCTATTTTATGGTGCTATAAGCCTCTTTTCATTCTTTAAGAATGAGAAGAAAAAGAGTTTTAAAAATATAAAAATATTTTTGATTCTAGTTCTCTTTCTGTTCACACAAATTAACAGTGTTCACACATGGCAGGACCATGTATCTGCTGCTGCTGCTGCTGCTAAGTCACTTCAGTCGTGTCCAACTCTGTGCGACCCCATAGATGGCAGCCCACCAGGCTCTGCCGTCCCTGGGATTCTCCAGGCAAGAACAATGGAGTGGGTTATCATTTCCTTCTCCAATGCAGGAAAGTGAAAAGTGAAAGTGAAGTTGCTCAGCCGTGTCTGACTCTTCATGACTCCATGGACTGCAGCCCACCAGGCTCCCCTGTCCATGGGATTTTCCAGGCAAGAGTACTGGAGTGGGTTGCCATTGCCTTCTCCTAGTTTACCTTTATACCCCTCTGTGTCTAACAAAGCGTCTGGCATGCAATGAACATTTCATTGTTCACTGATTAAATGAGTTTAATCAATCCACAAATTCATCCTGAAGCAAATCTTGATTTTTCACATTTCAGAGGTGTCCAATTTGTTTTGTTATAAATTTAGGTTTAGTAAACATCTTGATGAATAGGGTTTTGGGTTATTTCCCACGATGGTTTTTCCAAAAGTAAAATTGCATGAGTCACAAGAGATGATCGCATAATAGCTATTGAAATATTTTTCCAAATGGCTCTCCAGAAAAGCTTTTACCAGTTTCTACAGCAACGAGCAATGTCTGAGGGTAATATTTCCCCATAACACTGTCTGTGGTCATGCAAAATTTTGTTTTGTTCTGTTTTGAAATGTAATAGGTGTAAATTTATACCTTGATATAGAGTTAATAATTTTTTAAATGTTAGTGTACCTACAGTTTTTATGGTGAGTTTTATGTGCTCTTGTGAAAAATCACTTGGCTTTTCCAGATCTCATCATAGATCGTCATCATTTAATATAAACCAACAGAGAAAAATCACCCATGAAAACTCTTGAGGCTTCTTAATTTCCCCAAATTTCCTTTATGACTTATGGATAATGAACCTCTTTGGGGTTTAATTTCTCATCTGTAAACTCTGTAAAGTGGAGGTGAGAACATGTATATTGGATGCCTATTCCATTACAAATCATGTATCTAAAATACTACCACAGGGCAGGGGTCCATTAAGTAATAACTATTACTGTTGTTTTCAATTTTAACCTGTAAAATTAGGTTCATGATCTGGAAGAACATTGGGTTCATTTCCTGGTTTGCATGTGTAGGAAACAAATATATACTAACGATGCATTCTTTTCATAAACTATCTTGAGCTATCTTAAGCAAAAAGTGAAATTTAATAGAAGGGTAGAAAAATGAGGAAAAAGGAAAGGGCAGGGATCCAGTAAGACCTCCAAGTAGAGAAGCCCTCAGTCCTGATGTTGCTAGAATGTTCTTTCATCAGCTCCCGTATCTGGTTTTCCTTGTATCTGAGTGTCATTTTCTTTCTTCACATGTGGACTTTCCTCACACAACTGTTGAAAGTCCTTATGTTTTACACCTTATAATTTCAGTTTTTGAGGAAGGAATGTTTGACAGTCCCTCAGGTTCTGAGTCCGAATAGGGAAGGGGCTTTTTGACCTAACTTGGCTCAGGTGCCTGTATCTCCAAGTTCTCCTCAGTTCTGACTGAGGTAAGGGTGTGGTTGGTTCACTTGAGAATATAACAGATTCCATAGAAATTGTCAAGAAAAAAAGAGGTATTTTTAGAAGGAGTAAGGGATGAACAAAACTTTCAGTGTTGACCCTAAATTTGAGTGGTCGCAAACCTCTTGACTGGGAGGAGTTGATCTGTTGGAGATGGACATTCTTCCTAGACCTGGGATGAAAACATGGTTAGATGAGGGTGAGCCAGTAGTGAATAAGAAGAGAGAGAGAGAAAGTGTGTGTGTGTGTGTGTGACAGAGAGAGTGCTTTGAAAGTCTTGCAAAATATCCTACCTTAAGGCGCCCAAGGAATAATTGTTGAATGAGGAGAAACATTTAATACACAGCCAACCACAATACTTGGCTCATAATATGTGCTCAATAAACAGCTGTTGAATTGAGTAACTACAAGTGTGGGTTATACTCTGGTGTACTTCTAAAACTGAGTGTGAAATAGTAGTCTGATGGTGACTGGAGGGCATAATCAAAGAAATGGGCACCACAGGAAACAGCACAATTCATGCCAATCGCAAGCTGACAATCAAAAGCAACTCCACTTAAGAGCACTGGACCCCAGTGAGATAGTGTATCAGGAGAGGCAGTGGGTTCTGGTATAATACAGGCTAAACTTCCTTAATACATCTCATTATGTTGTCTCCAAGGACTTGAGGGTCCTGGATCTTATAACCAGATAAAACTAACCAGCAGTGGTTCTGCAGGGAACTATTTTCTATCATCAGTGTTAGATGATGCCGATAACAAAGAAATATCAATAACTCCAAAAGAAAACATATTTGAGCATTTGGTTCATTCAGTGAAGACGTTTCTCAGTCTAGGCTCATAGACTACGGAGTGTAGCACCTCAGCGATTGTTCTGGTTCTTTTGTCCCTTCTGCTTCCTTAACATATCTATCCCTGGACAACCCTAAACATACCCCTTTTCTGCTCGTATGTACAGGTGCTCCTGGAGAGGACCACAAAGTGAAATTGGGGTCACCCAAAGTTAGGAGTTTTCAGTGCCAACTGGGCTCACTGATCTATTTCACAGCTGTCTTGTCTTGGTCTCTCTCCCCTTCATTTGCCACTGGCGCTGTTCTCAAGTTCAGCCTTTCCCCTCAAGCATTATGTCCTTTGTTCACCTCCTCAGCCTTGACAGGTATCCCAGAAATCTAGTTTCTCAGAGAAAGCAGAAGCCATCTACTGTAAGACATCTAGATATCCCACCTTTCCCACCTTAAACTTGCCTCTCCCTGTGTCAGTGGTTGTCAACACTAGGTGCACATTAGCACTAACTGGAGAATTTGAAGACCGTGTCTTGCCTTTGGATTCTGATTTAATTGGTCTGGGATGGGAACTGGTATTTTTCGAAAGCTTCCCACATGATCCCGTGTTCAGCCAGGGCTGAGATCCACTGACCTATATCCATTCTTCTCTCATGTTCCCAAATCTCTGAAATGTCCTAGTCCCTTCAAATTTATTGTTTCTCCATTTTTTGGTGAATGAGGGATTCTTGGCAGGAGTGCTAGACCTCTGGGCCTGCGCCTGAGTCTTGTCCTAGGAGCAGTTCAGGTGACTTACTCTTCCCAAGAAACTTGAATAATAAGTGCAAATTGTGCCTGGGGAGGGCAGTGGGGCACATGAGTAGTGTATTAGAGACTCTAGATCTCTCATAGAGTCAGGAACGTAGGCTCAGAGTCCATCAAATCAGTTTCGTTCCTGCTCTGCCACCCACCAGCTGTGTGACTTTGATAAGTTCTTAAACCACTAGACCTATGTTTCTCCTTATGTAAAATGTACTACCTTCTGTGGTGCTATGAGCAGAATTAATATAAAGTTCTTTACCCAGAGNCTGGATGGCATCACTGACTTGATGGACGTGAGTCTGAGTGAACTCTGGGAGTTGGTGATGGACAGTGAGTCCTGGCGTGCTGCGATTCAAGGGGTCGCAAAGAGTCGGACACGACTGAGCGACTGAACTGAACTGAAATATGTTTTATTTTTGAACTCATAAAAACAAAAAAAAATCATTTTTAGTGTATAATAAAGAATGCAAATATCTGTAAAGTAGAATACCTTTAGGTGAAGAACTGGAACTATGCTTAAAAGTAGTTTTATTTGTAAAAAAAAAAAAAAGNGAGTCGGACACGACTGAGCGACTGAACTGAACTGAAATATGTTTTATTTTTGAACTCATAAAAACAAAAAAAAATCATTTTTAGTGTATAATAAAGAATGCAAATATCTGTAAAGTAGAATATCTTTAGGTGAAGAACTGGAACTATGCTTAAAAGTAGTTTTATTTGTAAAAAAAAAAAAAAAAAAAAAAGAGAGAGAGAGAGAGAGAAACAATAATATTGTATGTGAATCTCTCCTATGTAACTGGGCTTAATTATTTAACTTATATTTGAGTACATACATCTATCCTTAATTCAACCTGACTGGAAATAAGTCTTATTTCAATCTTGCTTCGGAATATTTTCCATATTGAAGACTGTGATATTCATTAACTTTTCCATACTCTTTTATTGAAGTAGTCATTCTAGTCAGTGTATGTACTTTACAATGGATGTTTATTTAGTATGCTGAATAATAATCTTACAGCACTTGGCTTCCTGATATAGTCTTTGATGTTCTCAAATGAAGCTTGATCCCACTTACATCTATATTGTTATTTATGGAAACATAGTTCTGGAAAACCTTATTGAACACTCTTCCTTTAAACACACACAGAAACACGTATGTCGAGAGTTGAGTTCTAAACAAACATTCTTTGAATAATGACTAGGAACAGAATCTCAACTGTTTATCTCCAAGATTATTTTACCAAAAGAGAAATTTAACATATTCTGTTTTAGCATCTAACACACACTCACATCACACTTTCATACCTACACAAATTGTAGCCAAAATTGCCCTTTCAAAAGCTAAAATATGTGAAGCATATCATATAATCACCACAGCAAAACAAATTATCCAGGTGTAGCTCTCATTTGTTGACCATTAATTATATTAAGTGTTTTCAAAATGTAACATATCAAATTCCTTAAATTTTTTCAGAAAAAAACAAATATATTTCTTGATCAGGATTCAGGAGAATTTGATTGCTTACGTGTAATACTTCATAGACTTTGCAATGCAAAATCCATACTGAATGTTGTGTGATTGATTTATCATCCGAGTAATTATTGGGTGGACTTTATTATTTTATATGCATGCAACATATTTAATAAATCTTAATGTTGCATTTAGTACAGGAAACAAAGCTTCAGAAATGGAAGCCTACATTATATTTATGGTCTGTTGTTTGGAAACCAATGATTTTTTCTTCTGGGCATTTGACATTGCATTCCCATTCCTGACTTCCATGATAAATTACTCTCTTGACCTTAGTTCTCTGACTGCTATTCTCTGATTACTCTTTGCCATGAGGGTTGGTAACTCCTAAGCATATTTACAGACTTGTTTCTCTTTTTTGCTTTAGGGAATTCCTATACTCAAAAGAAACACTTTACCAACTTTATTGTGTCTGCTTTCGGTTTGATAATGTATCGTTTTGCAGTTATGAAGCTTTAGTTCTCTCCTGAAAAACATCAGTTAAATAGCAAAACCTATAGGTGGATATGTCAGAAATTAAAGCTAGCACTTCTCCTCCACAATCTGCCACTCCCTTAATTTTTCATTATTTTCTACATCATTACCATCTTTTTTGTTTTCCTTTGATACCTGCAGTCATTTCTGTTACTTCTTTCTTATCAGCACTTTTGTATGAGATACAACAAAGAGACCCATATCTTCTTCCCATCTCCATATTACCCACTACAAGTTAGGCCCTAACCATTACTGGAACATGGATAATCACACAGATTTTAACTTTAGAAAAGCTTCCTTAAAATTCCTTGCTCCTAGGACTTACTTGTGCTTGTAACATTAAAGCTAAATCACTGTCTGTCTTGCCCAATTGTTTTTACCGTCTTTCAGGTAAGTTTTGTTCAATACATAAAATTTGTGTGATTCTTTTGAAAATATAGTTTTCTTCCTTCTTCCCAAACCTGTTTTCAAATAAGTCCTTTCCATTTGTGGTTTGCATAATTTTCAGGTGCATTCAGCATTCTGACACTGTAATTAGACTACTAACTCTGTTTCTTTCATACAAAGTTAGAGCAGAGCTTGCCAGGCTCAGCACCTACTCTTTGTTCTGTCAATATTTTTGTTGACTGAACTATGCCATGGGATAAATATACAGATATAAACATCTATTTGGGGAGAGAGAGGTCTTTAAGTATGTGACAGTATCAGAAGAATATTAGAATCTATAAGAGGGCCTCTTCCCCTCTACAAGAACATAGAAATCTAAGATTAAGAGAAATGTTCAAATGTTTGTAAAAGCTATTTGCAGAAAATCACCCAAGACACTGTTTGTGATACATGGCTAAAAAGCCTTGAGAATGCCTATGCCCAATTTACTTAATGAGAATGAAACCTCAACTTTAGCTGATGAGGTTTAACTAAGTTAATTCTAATGTAATGAACTTAGAACCCAGAAAAGAATCAGTCATACTGAGACCTAAAGAAAGGTGTGAGCAGAGATGGGTTGGTCTGAAAGAAGTCTGGAAAACAGATGAGCTGGAGACTACAAACATTTATGAACAGTGTCAGAGAGAGGGACATTGAATGGGAAAGGACAGGAGCCTTCTGAGAAAGAAGCCTTCTCTATGCCTTTCCATGTCATCGATAAATATTCACTTAGGATTTCCGTGGGCTCAGCCTCAATGAACTGAAAAAACTTTATTTGCCCCTCCAGATCCAGGTTCCATTCTTCTCTGCCTTGCTCTGTTTCCCAGGATGCTACCTTCCTCAGCCTGTATATGAGGACCTCTGGGTAATTCAAACTTCTACTTGGTCTTGGTGGGATAGAGGTGGAAGTGTTCCAGGTGGAGAAGGGAGTCAGGAGGAGAAGTCAAGGTTCAGTCGTTGACCTAAAGCTGTGGTTTCTGCCAGGTGGCCTCTCTTCAAAGGCTACAGATCTTGCCAGGTTTTGGTCACAGCTAGCTCCCTTTGGCCTTCCCGGCCAGTACAGGAGTACTGACCTTTATGCTGAGATACTTGGATTCTTCTTCAGCTCGTCATCCCTAAGTCCTGATCACATCTCTTTAAAGAGACTTCCAACTATATGTTCTTCAAGTACCCACTTTGTGTATGTCCTTTTCTTCCTCCTGGGACCCTAACTTATACACATAGTCACTTACTGACTGCTTTCTAACTTCTTGAGAACTCTTGTTACTGAAATAGGGGATAGGAAGAAGTATATTCTGGTCAATGATTTTAAACACATATGTACGTGTGTACATATAATGTATGTGCATGTGTGTTTACATGCCCCCCCCTCATTGTAAAAGAATGAGCTTTCATTCTAGCTTAAAAATCTCTAAAGGGTTTGGCTTGCCTGAGTCAATCTTGGAGAACATGTGCTACTCTGGATACACTGACAAACTTGAAATGTGGGGCCACTGGGCATTACAGAACTTCAGACTGAGTGAGAAACAGGCACAGGGATCTTACATATTCTGAGAATTTTTAGGAAAATGTCAGAGATGAAGCCATTGAAGACAGAAGCTAGTTCATATTCTAATCATATAGTAGTTTTATGATGGAGTTGGGCCAAATTTGGTTTCTTCTATGGAGCAGAATTACTGAAGCAGTCTTATAACTGGAATAGGTTACATGACCTCTACGTACTTTTCAACTACCGAGTCATTTTTTAAGATATGTAATGGAAATATTATCTTTCAGCTTGGGGCCATGATGTTGCATTTTGATGGCCTGCCTAAACATGATGAAAACAATTCTTTAATTTTCTAAAAAGAGATTAGCAAAAGATCAACAACCATAGAGAAAGGAAATCTTTATATATAGACAATAAACATAAATGACATGAAAACAGTGTCTAACAATATGAAAAGATGCTCAAATTTACTCGTAAAAGAGGTCATAGTGATGAGCGAGAAAATTGACCATCTGAGTGAAGTATTTCATCACTAGAAAATAAAATTCTTCATCACTATTAGGGTCATGTTAAAACAAAACAAAAACTTCAGAAACCATCTGAAAAAGGCTCTTGTTTTCCTACATAGAACATTTTGAGCATCAATAAGGGGCATCAGGCAAAGACAACTAATCCATAAATCTATACTTAAATCCACAAGAGCACGATAATATTAAAATAGCTAATTTGTCATATTTGAAACATTCCAGGGAAATAACTTTTTATTTTAGAAACTGATTTTTTTTAAAAAAAAAATGGAAAGGAAGCATTTATCTTGTATGTCCTGTGTAAAGTTACTTGAGTTGAAAAGGAAAGTTTTCCCTGATAGAGACGTTTCAACCAATAAAAGAAGAAGGAAAGATAGATTTAGAATATTGCCATTTTCAACTCTTAATGCAAACATCAGATTAAAAAATATCAGATATGATGTGGTTTATGACAGAAATGCACATTACCAAAAGTATTCTTACTAGGGGGAAAAAAGTCAAACCCGAATTCAATCAAACCTTCAGACCTAACTACCACTAATCAGGAAATACAGAGGACAGAGAAGTAAGAGAAGTACACTAAACAACACCATGGGAAGCAGTCAACAAAATTCATACTGTTAGAAATACTATGGGAGTGCAGCATATTTAAATATTTTAAAAATTAGTTATCAGCACTTAAAGTTTTCAGTTCAGTTCAGTCGCTCAGTCGTGTCCAACTCTTTGCAACCCCATGGACTGCAGCACGCCAGGCCTCTCTGTCCATCACCAACTCCCAGACTTTACTCAAAGTCACGTCCATCGAGTCCATGATGCCATCCAACCAACTCATCCCTCTGTTGTCCCCTTCTCCTACCTGCCTTCAATCTTTCCCAGCATCAGGGTTTTTTCAAATGATTCAGCTGTTCACATCAGGTGGCCAAAATATTGGAGTTTCAGCTTCATCATCAGTCCTTCTTCCTTTAGGATGGACTGGTTGGATCTCCTTGCAGTCCAAGGGACTCTCAAGAATCTTCTTCAATACCACAGTTCAAAAGCATCAATTCTTCAGTGCTCAGCTTTCTTTATAGTCCAATTTTCACATCCATACATGACTACTGGAAAAACCATAGCTTTGATTAGACAGATCTTTGTTGGCAAAGTAATGTCTCTGCTTGTGAATATGCTTTCTAGGTTGGCCATAACTTTCCTTCCAAGGAGTAAGAGTCTTTTAATTTCATGGCTGCAATCACCATCTGCAGTGATTTTGGAGCCCCCTCAAATAAGGTCTGCCACTGTTTCCACTGTTTCTCCAATATTTACCATGAAGTGATGGGACTGGATGCCATGATCTTCGTTTTCTGAATGTTGAGCCTTAAGCCAACTTTTTCACTCTCCTCTTTCACCTTCATCAAGAGGCTTTTTAGTTCCTCTTCACTTTCTGCCATAAGGGTGGTGTCATCTGCATATCTGAGGTTATTGATATTTCTCCCAGCAATCTTGATTCCAGCTTCTGCT
>SJYA01003125.1:1249523-1311759 GCA_006410615.1 Neotragus moschatus
CCCATCTATTTCCCATGAAGTGATGGGACTGGATGCCATGATCTTTGTTTTCCGAATATTGAGCCTTAAGCCAACTTTTTCACTCTCCTCTTTCACCTTCATCAAGAGGCTTTTTAGTTCCTCTTCACTTTCTGCCATAAGGGTGGTGTCATCTGCATATCTGAGGTTACTGATATTTCTCCCAGCAATCTTGATTCCAGCTTGTGTTTCTTCCAGTCCAGCACTTCTCATGATTTACTCTGTATATAAGTTAAATAAGCAGGGTGACAATATACAGCCTTGACGTGCTCCTTTTCCTATTTGTAACCAGTCTGTTGTTCCATGTCCAGTTCTAACTGTTGCTTCCTGACCTGCATACAGATTTCTCAAGAGGCAGGTCAGGTGGTCTGGTATTCCCATCTCTCTCAGAATTTAGGAGGCTTCAGGTGAAGTAAAATCACAAATCTGTACATAAGATTGTTAAGTTTGATGTATTATTTCACTAATTTGAGTTTATGGGTCACCTATATGATTATATAACTGAGGATTCTCAAAGCAACTGAGATATTTGTTAGCTCCAGAAGTATCATGAGGTCAGCACAAGCAAAGGTGATAGAACATTAAAAAAAATTTCTGTAAAATTAATATCAACACAACATTAATTAAAAATAAAGTTATTGAAGTTAACATAAAAAGTGTGAAATGGGAATAATGCTATTCTTCTAACTTATTAGGCCAATTGACATAGAAATATTTGGTAGAAAATCAGTCTCAGTTATGCATGTGGGGAGGTCCTTGAGAAAAAGATTATTAGAGTATCTCTTTTTCTTGGTCTGCTTCAGAGTGGTCTGATGTTTTCCTTGATGGACTTGAGACTACCTGGTTATCTATGGTGGGTAAGGAGAAGGACTAGGGAGAAGAGGTCAAATCCCCCATTGACCTGGACTTGTCAGCCGTGTTGGGGAGATGCTTTGGATGGGGGAGGAGGAGCCTGTGACATAGTGAAAGAGCAGGGATTTGTCATGAGGAAATCAGGATTTGAATCACATGTTTGTCCCTTGCTGATTTTAGGCTGTTCACTTACCTCTTAGTCTCCCTTTCTACACCTGCAGAATGGAGATGCTAATTAAACTGGAAGTAAGGTCTTAGGTTCTGGCTCATGGGCTCCAGGTGCCTGTCAGATAGGGGTGATAATCAGTCAATGGATTTTTTTTTTTTAACCTGAAGGGAAAGACATTAGGTCCTGAAGTTGAGAAATGAACTAAACATCTTGATGATCTTTGATTAGTATTTGTTAACCTAGTCATTGTTAAGGCAATATAACATATTTTTACTACACTGAACACTTTTAACTTTGCTACAAGGTGGATGGCATTGTTTTCCCTATTTTCTGTGTAAGAAAACCAAAATTGAGGCAAAATGTCTTGCTTAATGTCACAAAGCCAATAGGGAACAGAGTCCAAGTTAGATAAGAATCCAGTTCCGTCAGAAACTAACACAACATTGTAAAGCAGTTATCCTTCAATTAAAAATAAATAAAAGAATTCAGTTCTCTTTGTCCTAAATCCTGTGTTCTCATGATTATAATAAAATTTGCTCAAGAAAAGAACTGGGCATGTCCAAAAGCAGAGTCAAGGGGCTACAAAATGAGAACAAAACTAAGACAGGTCACTAGAGAGGTAAAGAATGCAAAAGATTGGGAATTCCCATGGGGGACAGGGAGGACAAACAGAACCATCTAAGACATCAGTCCTAGTTAATAGCAGAAAATAAGGGGCAAACCAGAAATTGTGTCATCCAAGAAAGTAAGTCAGCAAAAAGCTGGAAAGCCCTTATGTTGTGATTTCATGCCTGAACAGATTTTAAAGTTGATATTGGGGAGGACACTTGCACCCTGACTAAATGAAAATAGCCTACTTGACATTAATTGTTACAATTACATTCACTGTGTCAGAGGAAATATCAGTCATTTTTTTTGAATAAGGGTTTCTGTAAAAACCAGTTGAATTAACCTTTTTTTTTTTTTAACTTTTAAAGTAGATGCTTGGTATTATATAGACAGAATTATATAGGTTTTATAGATATAAATTGCTGACTTTTCTACTCCACCTCCTCAAAAAGTAATATTGAAATGTCACTCTCTTCACCACAAAAACCAGGCCAACCACATTCTGGTTTTGTCATGGATACCATCGGAGTCCAATGTACAATTTGGTCCTGCATCACATCCACAGAGGAAATAAGTCCAGAGATGTTTAGAAATTTATCCAGAAACAAGACTTGAACTAATGTTCCCACAGTAGGTTCCTATTATCAACTAGTCTTTTATTCCTCCAAGCCAATCAAATAAATGCTTAAGAATATTAGATAATAGTGAGCATTTGGATTATTCTATGAAAACCTTTTTAATATAAATAATAAATGCAGCTAAGACAACCTTATTATAAATGTGCTCCATGTAGGGGATAGTGATTCATAGCTCATTTGTGTCACGACTCACAGCTCTTGGAAAAGAACAAGATTCCAAGGAAATAATGATTTTTATTCAGATCTGGTCAGTTACTTAACCACTTTCATCTCCATCCTTTTGAAAAACAGCAACAACAAAAATACTGCAGCCAGGTAGAGTGCTTATAAAAACAACAATATATAAATCTTCATTACCCGAATCACATGATAATAGAATTTCTCTGCTGTGTTAATAAAATATGAGAAAGTTGATAATGGTTATTTCTGGAAAGAATAGCTATCGATGAGAGGCTTTAAAAAGTAAGAATTAGGAGTGCATTATAACAGATCATGATTATTCATTATAAGCTTTTCCATTGCTATGACTCAATCTTAATCCAGGTGTCATTCAGAACCGACAGTGTGTTTTGAAGATTAGCTTGTCATAACACAAATTGAAGAGGGTATCAGAATTCATTCAGACTGAAAGCGTACTGGATGATGGGATGAGTAATAAAATGTGCAGAAGAAAATTCTCTTGAGATAATAATCCTCCCCCAGCAGCTTCAAGGGAAAGATAAACTGCTCTCTGCAAAAAAATATATCTTCTCTTGGTTTTCCAGCTAGGAGATTATTTGAACAATACCTGTTACTTGACACTAATGCAGACTCGCACCTTATCCTTTTCATATTTCTTTTTCCTTTGTCTTCCAACTATTATAATCCAGGATAAAGACGAAAATAGATAACTTGTATAAATCAAGTCAGTGGCAAGTAATAATAAAATCAACAAAAGCTCAGCTCAGAATAGATTATAGAGTGACTGGTTTGTTGGCTTATGTAACTGGAAAGTTCAAGGGAAATCAGGCATGGTTTGGATTAGGGACTCAAACGATACTAGTGTATTTATGTGTCCGTGGGGTTCTGTCACTCAGGCCTACTGTTCTCCATATTGGTATTATTCTGAGGCAGACTCTTCTCTAAAAGTGAGGTTTACTGAACCCAGTTTCCAATCTACCAGTTTATCAAGCTTAGGGAAAAGGTGGGAAAATTCCATTAGATCTTTTTCAATAAATCCGGAGAAGCACTTAGACTCCCATTGCACCGAACTGTGTTGAATGCCCAGACCTGTGTTGAATGCCCAGCTGCAGTGAACCAATCACTGACTGTGTTAATGTTCAGACCAGGGGGGGTCTTGTGACTGCCATGCTTGGTGAGGAGAGGGGCAAAGAGGTGAGGTCAGCCTTATGTGATCTACATGGACTGAAAGTGGGGAGGAGAGCCGTGTTTTCTGTTACTGGAAAAAGAGGTGGGCAAGCAAAAGCAATAGATACTTACTGTGTAATGTGCCAGTTTACATTCTTTGAAACCAAAAGGGTTTTCTGGGGCTCAGAGCAAGCTCTTTTTTTTCTTTGATGTTGTTTCTGATGGGCAAAATGGATCCTGGCTTCTCCTCTCAACATCCTCTGCTCTGCTTCCATCTTAATCAAATCTTGGACCCAAATTCCCTCTTATTAGCCTGCCCCTTACTGGTTTCAACACAGCCCATTTAGTCTACTAAAGAATCATTTTCTCTAAATTGCCTGAGGTGTATCACTATTCAACTTGAGAGGAAAGAAGCTTGGCCGAGGAGTGAAGGGGAAAAATAATTTTTCTTCCCAGTATATTATAGGAATTCATGTTGATTACATTGCCTTTTCTCAAGAAAGTCTTAATTCCTCCATCAATCTGGAGCTGTTAACACAAGGGACTGTAGTGGGTAAAGGATTAGATACAGGATGGTAGCTGGTTTGCCTTTGTATACAATCTTGATGTGCCAGACTTACCTTTGGCTAATCGATATTGAAGCATTTTTCTTAGGTTTTAAAAAACCTAAATCCTTTCAAGAACTAGAGCTCAAAGTCAAATGAGACAATTGGAGAAGCTGAATTAATAAAAGCTCTGTTTATGATTGAACTTTTTACTCCTAAGGAATTTATGGGGAACTGAAATTCTCTAGTCTGGAAATGGACAACAGCTCAATGAATATTGACATTTATTTAACATCTAGGTCGTGTTTTCTCTGCAAACCAGAATTCAGCTCACTCTCCAGCTAAATGTGTGCTTTGTTACATCCCTGCCGTTTTAAATGCTTGGCAATTGAATTGAATTCAAAACGAAGGTGCTAAAGCATTTTGCTCATCTGGAAACTGAATATAAAACCATAGACATGACAATTTTAAGTTTCTTTTGGCTGCAGCTCTCAAGATTGTCATGTCCTATGTATACAAATGCCAAGCACCTTCTTCCAAAGTAAAGGATGAACTGGGCAGGTGGCCAGTGGATTGAACTGGAAGATTTTTCCTAAGTGGGGCTGAAATGAGGCCCCAATCACTGGCATAACACTGGAACTTGATTTGAGTGATGACTTACAAAGAGACAGCCTTAAACAACTGACTCACCATGGGAGTCACCCTTGCTGAGCCATGCACTTTCATTATCCTCAGAAAACTCTCAAGAAATTGTCTCATTACTTGCCGAATGCAAATGGAAATGTCTAGCATATTGATTCCACTCCCAGTTTATGCTCTGGATAGAGACCAGTTTACACCTGGGGAATGTGCCAAGATCCTGCTTGGGTGGAAATTGTGAAGCAGGCAGAAATTGTCTTCCTGCAGTTCTTCTCAGGCCCCTTTCTAGCACATAGTTAGCCTTACCTCTCAGAACCCAAGCTTTCCGCTCTCCTCCCTTCTTCCCTCTCTCTGTGTCTCTCCTTTCCTTTCTCTCCCTCTTTCCCTCACACGTACCCCATGCATGCACACACATGCGTGTGTACACACACATACATGTGCATCATGTGCATTCCTCACCACTTACTAGGTTCTCATGGCNTTACCTCTCAGAACCCAAGCTTTCCGCTCTCCTCCCTTCTTCCCTCTCTCTGTGTCTCTCCTTTCCTTTCTCTCCCTCTTTCCCTCACACGTACCCCATGCATGCACACACATGCGTGTGTACACACACATACATGTGCATCATGTGCATTCCTCACCACTTACTAGGTTCTCATGGCGTTCCCCTGTGACTCTCTCACAGGATGACAACTTCTGCCCGTAGACTTTCCCCAGTTTCTCACTCCCTCCCTCTGCACCACACCAGTCCTCTACGTTCCTCTTCCCTTGGGCCTTGCTAAGGTGGCTGTGGGCTGGTGCACTGAGCGCAGGCGGCTGCAGGCCAGCGCACTGAGCACGGCGGAGAGGAACTACCCCACGTCCGAGGTCAGGGGCAGCAGCCTAGAGTGCCAGGCTGCGATGGTGCAGAAATGGCCGGAGAGGAGCTACCCTGCGTCTGAGGTCAGGGGCGGCTGGGAGAAGCCACCTTGCACCTGAGGCCAGGGACAGTGACCCTGAGGAGCCACCCCGAGCCCAAGGCCAGGGGAGGCGGCTGGGAGGAGCCACCTACCCCCGAGGCCAGGGCCGTCAGCCGGGAGGAGCAGTGGCTGCACAGGCACAGGAGGGCCTAGAGGAGCTATCTCACGTTGAAGGTCAGGAACAGCGGTGGTAAGGAGATACCCCTCGTCCAAGGTAAGGAGCAGCAGCTGTGTATTACTGGAGCAGCCGTGAAGAGATACCCCACGCCCAAGGTAAGAGAAACCCAAGTAAGATGGTAGGTGTTGCAAGAGGGCTTCAGAGGGCAGACACACTGAAACCATACTCACAGAAAACTAGTCAATCTAATCACACTAGGACTACAGTCTTATCTAACTCAATGAAANGAGATGGGAATACCAGACCACTTGACCTGCCTCTTGAGAAATCTGTATGCAGGTCAGGAAGCAACAGATGGAACTTGGCAGGGAACAACAGATTGGTTCCAAATAGGAAAAGGACGATGTCAAGGCTGTATATTGTCACCCTGCTTATTTAAGTTATATTCAGATTACATCATGAGAAATGCTGGGCTGGAGGAAGCACAAGCTGGTATCAAGATTGCCATGAGAAATATAAATAACCTCAGATATGTAGATGATGCCACCCTTATGGCAGAAAGTGAAGAGGAACTGAAGAGCCTCTTGATGAAAGTGAAAGAGGAGAGTTGAAAAGCTGGCTTAAAGATCAACATTCAGAAAACTACGATTTTGGCATCTGATTCCATCATTTCGTGGCAAATAGATCGATAAACAATGGAAACAGTGACTGACTTTATTTTCTTGGGCTCCAAAATCCCTGCAGATGGTGACTGCAACCATGAAATTAAAGACACACATAGCTTGAAAGAAAAGCTATGATCAACCTAGACAGCATATTAAAAAACAAAGACATTACTTTGCCAACAAAGGTCTGTCTAGTCAAAACTGTGGTTTTTCCTGTNTTCTGGGCTCCAAAATCACTGCAGATGGTGATTGCAGCCATGAAATTAAAAGACGCTTACTCCTTGGAAGGAAAGTTATGACCAATCTAGATAGAATATTAAAAAGCAGAGACATTACTTTGCCAACAAAGGTCAATCTAGTCAAGGCTATGGTTTTTCCAGTGGTCATGTATGGATATGAGATTTGGACTATAAAGAAAGCTGAGTGCTGAAGAATTGATGCTTTTGAACTATGTTGTTGGAGAAGACTCTTGAGAGTCCCTTGGACTGCAAGGAGATCCAACCAGTCCATCCTAAATGAAATCAGTCCTGTGTGTTCATTGGAAGGGCTGATGTTGAAGCTGAAACTGCAGTACTTTGGCCACCTGATGTGAAGAGCTGACTCATTTGAAAAGACCCTGATGCTGGGAAAGATTGAAGGCAGTGGGAGAAGGGTATGACAGAGGATGAGATGGTTGTATGGCATCACTGACTCAGTGGACTTGGGTTTGGGTGGTATCTGGGAGTTGGTGATGGACAGGGAGGCCTGGTGTGCTGTGGTTAATGGGGTGGCAAAGAGTTGGATATAACTGAGCAACTGAACTGAATGAACTAGGTTGGTCATAACTTTGCTTCCAAAGATAAGTGTCTTAATTTCATGGCTGCAATCACCATCTGCAGTGATTTTGGAGTCCAGAACAATAAAGTCAGCCACTGTTTCCATTGTTTCCCCATCTATTTGCCATGAAGTGATGGAACCGGATGCCATGATCATAGTTTTCTGAATGCTGAACTCTAAGCCAACTTTTTCACTCTCCTCTTTCACTTTCATCAAGAGGCTCTTTAGTTCCTCTTCACATTCTGCCATAAGGGTGGCATCATCTGCATATGTGAGGTTGTTGATATTTCTCCAGGCAATCTTGATTCTAGCTTGTGCTTCATCCAGTCCAGCATTTCACATGATGTACCCTGCACATAAGTTAAATCAGCCAGGTTACAATATACAGCTTTAACATACTCCTTTTCCTATCTGGAACCAGTCTGCTGTTCCCTTTCCAGTTCTAACTGTTGCTTCCTGACCTGCATACAGATTTCTCAAGAGGCACGTCAGGTGGTCTGGCATTCCCATTTCTTTAACAATTTTCCACAGTTTGTAATGATTCACACTGTCAAAGGCTTTGGCATAGTCAATAAAGCAGAAATAGATGTTTTTCTGGAACTCTCTTGCTTATTTGATGGTCTAGCAGATGTTGGCAATTTATTCTCTGGTTCTTCTGCCTGTTCTAAAACCAGCTTGAACGTATGGAAGTTCTTGGTTCACGTATTGTTGAAGCTTGGCTTGGAGAATTTTGAACATTAAGTTACTAGCGTAATGTGGTAGTTTGAACATTCTTCACATTGCCTTTCCTTGAGATTGGAATGAAAACTGACCTTTTCCAGTCTTGTGGCCACTGCTGAGTTTTCCATATTTGCTGGCATATTGAATGCAGTCCTTTCACAACATCATCTTTTAGGGTTTGAAATAACTCAACCAGAATTCCATCACCTCTACTGGCTTTGTTTGTAGTGATGCTTCTTAAGGCCCTCTTGACTTCACATATCAGGATGTCTGGCTCTAGGTGAATGATCATACCATCATGATTATCTGAATCGTAAAGATCTTTTTTGTACAGTTTTCTGTGTGTTCTTGCCACCTTTTCTTAATATCTTCTGCTTCTCTTAGGTCCAGACCATTTCTGTCCTTTATTGAGCCCATCTTTGCATGAAGTATTGCCTTGGTGTCTCTAATTTTCTTGAAGAGATCTCTAGTCTTTCCCATTCTGTTGTTTTCCTCTATTTCTTTGCACTGATCACTGAAGAAGCCTTTCTTATCGCTCCTTGCTATTCTTTGGAACTCTGCATTTAGATGGGTATATCTTTCCTTTTCTCCTTTTCTTTTTGCTTCCCTTATTTTCACAGCTATTTGTAAAGCCTCCTCAGACAGCCATTTTGCTTTTTTTTGCATTTCTTTTTCTTGGGGATGGTCTTAATCTCTGCCTCCTTTCAATGTCACGAACCTTGTCCATAATTCATCAGGCACTCTGTCTATCAGATCTAGGCCCTTAAATCTATTTCTCACTTCCACTGTATAATCATAAGGGATTTGATTTAGGTCATATCTGAATGGTTTAGTGTTTTTTCCTACTTTCTTTAATTTAAGTCTGAGTTTGGCAATAAGGAGTTCATGAGCTGAGCCATAATCAGCTTCCAGTCTTGTTTTTGCTGACTGTATAGAGCTTCTCCATCTTTGGCTGCAAAGAATATCATCAGTGTGATTTCGGTGTTGACCACCTGGTGATGTCCATGTGTAATTTCTTCTCTTGTGTTGTTGGAAGAGGGTATAAGATTGATTAGATTTCATTTGTTTATTTTTGTTTTTATTTCCATTACCTTGAGAGACTGACCTAAGAAAACATTAGTACAATTTATATCAGAGGATGTTTTGCCTATTATCTCTGGTAGAAGTTTTATGGTGTTACGTCTTTAAGTCATTTAAGCTGATTTTAGAGGGTGTGTTTTAACTTCATTGATTTACCCTCCAACTTTGATTACCCTCCAAAGTTGCCCTCCAACTTTCCCAACAACATTTGCTGAAGAGACTTTTTTCCCCATTGTGTATTCTTGCCCCCTTTGTCAAATATTAATTGACAGTAGGTATGTGGGTTTATTTATGGGCTCTCTATTCTCTGCCATTAATTCATATGTCCCTTTTGTGTCAGTATCATGCTGTTTTGATTATTGTAGCTCTGTAGTATTGCCTGAAGGCACAAGCCTTCTGCTTTGTACTTGTTCTTCAGGATTATTTTGGCAATTCTGGGTCTTTAATTGTTTCATATAAATATTAGGATTATTCTAGCTCACTGAAAAATGTCAAGGGTTGTCTGATAGATATCACAGTAACTTTGTAGATGGCTTTGGGTAGTATGGCCATTTTAACTATGTTAATTCTTCCAATCCTAGGGCATGGATTGTCTTTCTATTTCTTTGAATCATCTTCAATTTCCTTAACTAATGTTTTATGGTTCTCAGCATATAAATCTATCACCTCCTTGATTAGGTTTTTTCCTTAGTATTTTATTTTTAGGGGTGTGATCTTAAAAGTTTTTTTATTACGTTCTGTTTCTGATCTTTTATTGGTAGTATAGAGAGATGAAAGTAATTTATTTATGTTAAAGATGTATCCTATTACCTTGCTGATTTTTTGTTTCAATTCTAGTAGTTTTGTGTGGCACATTAGGGTTTTCTATATACAGTATCACAAAATCTGCATATAATGATAATTTTACCTTTTCCCTTCAAATCTGGATACATTTGATTTCTTGTCTGATTGATGTGACTAGGGCTTCCAATACCATGTTGAATAGAAGAGGTTAGAGTAGGCATCTTTGTCTTGTTCCAGATTTTAGCAGAAAGGGTTTCAAGTTTTTACCATTGTGTATTCTATTGACTTTGTCATAAATAGTTTTTTATTATATTGAGATATGTCCCTTGTATAAACCCACTTTGGTGACAGTTTTTATCATGAATGGGTGTTGAATTTAGTCAAGTGCTATCTCTGCATCTATTGAGATGATCACATGGTTTTTGTTAAGTGGTGTATCACATTGATTTATTTCCTTATGTTCAACCACCCTTGAATTTAGGATGAATCTTACTTAGTTGTGGTTATATGATCTTTTTTATGTGTTGTTGAATTCAGTCTGCTAATAGTTTGTTGAGAACTCTTGCATATATATTCATCAAAGATATTGGCCTATAATTATCCTTTATGGTGGTGTACTTGTCTGGTTTTGATATCAGGGTGATGATGGCTTCATAGAATCTCTTTGGGAGCATTCCCTTTTTCTTCAGTCTTTTGGAAGATCTTTGTGTATTTGGTAGAATTCACTCATGAAGCTATGTGGGCCTGGATTTATAGGGAGTTTTTGTTTGTTTGTTTGTTTTTCTTATTATAGATTCTCGTTCACTTCTAGTGATCAATCTGTTCAAGTTATTTATTTCTGCTTCATTTACTTTTGGTGGTATATATAAATGGCAGCCCACTCTAGTATTCTTACCTGGGAAATCCCATGGACAGAGGAGCCTGTTGGGGTAAAGTCCATAGGGTCACAAAAGAATCGGATACAACTTAGCCACTAAAGAACAATGATCAATGTTTATAGAAATCTGTCTATCTCTTTGAGGTTGTTGAATTTGTTGGTGTATAATTGTTCATAATATTCTGTTACGATTTTTTGTATTTCTGTGGTATCATTTCTGATTTATCCTGTGTCTCCTTATTTTGTTCATTTGGGTCTGCCCTCTTGTCTTCTTGATGATCCTAGTCACAGGTTTATCAATTTTGTTTGCCATTTAAAATAACCAGCTCTTGATTTTATTGATTTTTTAAAAATATCCATGTTATTTATTTATTTCTGATCTTTAATATTTCCTTCCTTCTGCTGAATTTAGGTTTTGTTTGTTTTACTTTTTATAAGTTTTTAGCTAGTAGGTTAGGATGTTTATTTGAGATTTTCCTTGTTTCTTAAAGAAGGCCTATGTATCACTATGTATTATATGTATCACTATGAACTTCTCACTAAGAACTGCTTTTGGTGTATCCCATAGATTTTGTGTAGTTTTGTTTCATTGTTGTTTGCCTCAAGGTATTTTTAAATTTCTTCTTTGATTTCATTGTTGACCCTATGGGTTTTTAGTAGTATGTTATTTAGTCTCCATGTAATTTTTTTTTCTTTTCTTTTTCTGTGGTTGATTTTTCCTTTCATATAGTTGTGTTCAGAAAAGATGCTGGAAATATTTTCTGTCCTCTTTAATTTGCTGAGGTTTATTTTGTGCCCAGAAATTAAAAGATGCTTGCTTATTGGAAGAAAAGCTGTAACAAACATAGATAGCATGTTAAAAAACAGAAACATTGCTTTATGGACCAGCAATGGTCCATAAAGTCAAAGCTATGGTTTTTCCAGTAGTCATGTATGGATGTGAGAGTAGGACCATAAACAAAGAGGAACTCTGAAAAATTTACCCTTTGAACTGTGGTGTTGCAAAAGTCCCTTGAGAGTCCCTTGGACAGCAAGGAGGTCAAACCAGTCAACCCTAAAGGAAATCAGTCCTGCATATTCATTGAAAGGACTGATGCTGAAGCTGAAACTCTAATATTTTGGCCACCTGATGCAAATAACTGACTCCTTGGAAAAGACCGTGATGCTGGGAAATATTGAAGGCAAGCAAAAGGGGATGACAGAGGATGAGATGGGTGGATAGCATCACCAACTCAATGGACATGAGTTTGAGCATGCTGTGGAAGTTGATGATGGACAGGGAAGCATGGCGTGCTGTAGTCCATGCTGTCACAAAGAGTTGGACATGACTGACTGACTGAACTGAACTGATATTGCGCACATATGTGTGGATGAGTGTAGTATCTTTTCCTATATGGATCCTTTTTAATCATTATGTAGTATCTTTTACCTTTAACCTTTGTTTTAAAGTGCATTTTGTCTGATATGAATATTGTGACCCATGCTTTCTTTTCAGTTTCATTTACATAAAAAAAATTTTCCACCTGCTTACTTTCAGTCTATGTATGTCCTTTGTCCTGAAAGGGATCTATTGTAGGCAGCATGTTGTAGGCTCTCAGTTTTTAACCCAGTCTGCCACTCTATGTCTTTTGATTGGGACATTTAGTCCATTCACATTTAAGGTAATTATTGATAGATATGTATTTATTGCCATTTACTATTATTGCCACCTTGTTTTCCTACTGATTTTATATTTCTTCTTTTTCCCTTTTTCCTTTTGTGTTTTGATGATTTTCTTTTGTATTATTGCTAGAGTTGTCTTCTTTTATGTTTTTGTGAATCTATTGTATGTTTTTGGTTTGTGGTTGACTTGTTTTTCAATTATATAACCCGTTACTATATCTACTTGCTATAGAATAGAGGCCATATAGCGTCAAACACTTTCTAAAAAAAAAAAAAAAAAAAAGGGAAAAAGGAAAATTTACATTTTCTTACTTTCCTCCCCCACATTTTATGAATTTTATGTCCTTTTCCATATCTTCATGTTCATTGTTTTGCTATCCCTTGTGATTATCATCACTTTTACAGAAGTTTTATTTTTTAAAGTCTGTGTATTAGCCTTATTGAAGTGTTTCACTTTCCAGTTATGCAAATCATCTAAATATTAAACCTAAGATAATAACAGGTGCAGAGGAAGACATTCAAGCAAATATTTCTTAGCTGTTATTGGAACAATAGTACATAAAAAATTGATAAATTGGGCTTTATCAAAATTATAAAATTCTGATCCTTGCTATCCCTTGAAATACTGTAATAAGCTAATGAACTAGCAAGCCATAAGTTGAATATAATATATTTGAATACAGATTTTATCTGTAATTTCTTTAAATGGACAAATGGTTTACACATACACTTTACTTTTGAAGATATAAAGGCAACATATAAGCACATGAAGGAATATTAACATAATTAGAACTGGTCATGGAACAACAAACTGGTTCCAAATAGGAAAAGGAGTATGTCAAGGCTGTATATTGTCNTCATCTCACATGCTAGTAAAGTAATGCTCAAAATTCTCCAAGCCAAGCTTCAGCAATACATGAACTTTGCACTTCCTGATGGTCAAGCTGGCTTTAGAAAAGGCAGAGGAACCAGCGATCAGATTGCTAACATCTGCTGGATCATCAAAAAAGTAAAAGTTTACAAAAAACACATCTATTTCTGCTTTATTGACTATGCCCCTGTGTGAATCACAATAAACTGTGGAAAATTCTTCAAGAGATGGGAATACCAGACCACCTGACCTGTCTCTTGAGAAATCTATATGCAGGTCAGGAAGCAACAGTTAGGATTGGACATGGAACAACAGACTGGTTCCAAATAGGAAAAGGAGTATGTCAAGGCTGTATATTGTCACCCTGCTTATTTAACTTATATGCAGAGTACATCATGAGAAATGCTGGACTGGAAGAAACACAAGCTGGAATCAAGATTGCCAGGAGAAATCTCAATAACCTCAGATATGCAGACGACATCACCATTATGGCAGAAAGTGAAGAGCTCAAAAGCCTCTTGATGAAACTGAAAGAGGAGAGTGAAAAAGTTGGCTTAAAGCTCAACATTCAGAAAACGAAGATCATGACATCTGGTCCCATCGTGAAAACAGTGTCAGACTTTCTTTTTCTGGGCTCCAAAGTCCCCTGCAGAAGGTGACTGCAGCCATGAAATTAAAAGACACTTACTCCTTGGAAGAAAACTCATGACCAACCTAGATAGTATATTCAAAAGCAGAGACATTACTTTGCCAACTAAGGTCCATCAAGTCAAGGCTATGGTTTTTCCTGTGGTCATGTATGGATGTGAGAGTTGGACCGTGAAGAAGGCTGAGTGCCGAAGAATTGCTGCTTTTGAACTGTGGTGTTGGAGAAGACTCTTGAGAGTCCCTTGGACTGCAAGGAGATCCAACCAGTCCATTCTGAAGGAGATCAACTCTGTGGTTTCTTTGGAAGGAATGATGCTGAAGCTGAAACTCCAGTACTTTGGCCACCTCATGGGAAGAGTTGACTCACTGGAAAAGACTCTGATGCTGGGAGGGATTGGGGGCAGGAGGAGAAGGGGATGACAGAGGATGAGATGGCTGGATGGCATCACTGACTCGATGGGCATGAGTCTGAGTGAACTCCGGGAGTTGGTGATGGACAGGGAAGCATGGTGTGCTGCGATTCATGGGGTCACAAAGAGTTGGACATGACTGAGTGGCTGAACTGAACTGAACTGAGATTGGTAAACCTTTGACCAAACTGATGAAAGGGGAAAAATCCACAGGTTACTAAAATCAGCAGTGAAAGAGATGACATCTTACAGATATTACAAATGTTAAAAATACAATAACAATATAGTGAACAAAGGCCTGCCAATAATTTTACAACTTAAAAGGACAAGCATCTTTACAAATACATCTTGCTGAAAATGACAAAAAGAGAAATAAAAAATTTGAATAGTTTTTTGTCTATTAAAAAAAGATCAATTCACAATAAGATAACTTCCACCAAAAAAATCCCCATACCCAGATTCTTTTACTGGTGAATTCCATCAAAATTTAAGAAAGAAATAGTATCAATATCACAGAAACTATTTAGAAAGCAGATAAAGGGAAGCACATTCTAATTTGTTTCATGAGGATAGTGTAACTGATATCAAAATCATCAAAAGTGTCAAAGACTTTGATAGGAAAGTCTACTAACCCCCAGCCTCAAACATAGATATGAAAATCCTTGATACAGGTAATTATTTTTTTTATTTTTATTTTTTAGTTTGTTTTGCTTTACAATACTATATTCGTTTTGCCATACATTGACATAAATCATCCACGAGTGTATATGAGCTCTCAATCCTGATCCACCCTCCCCACTCCCACCCCACACCATCTCCCTGGATCATCCCCATGCATCAGTCCCAACTATCCTGCATCCTGCACCAAACCTAGACCGGCGATTCATTTCACTTATGATATCATACATGTTACAATGCCACTCTCCCCAATAATCCCACCCTCTCCCTCTCCCACAGAGTCCAAAAAGCTGTTCTATACATCTGTGTCTCTTTTGCTGTCTCNCTGGATGGCATCACTGACTCGATGGACGTGAGTTTGAGTGAACTCCAGGAGCTGGTGATGGACAGGGAGAACTGGCTTGCTGCAATTCATGGGGTCGCAAAGAGTCGGACACGACTGAGCAACTGAACTGAACTAGGAAATTAAATGCTACCACCTCCTCAAAACACTGACTTTTCCAAAGAAGACATCAAGAAACAACTGCTTTAGCTATTAAAGTTGGCTCTCTATGTGTGATTGTGAACCCAGAGGGCCAACCAAACTAGCCATTTTTATACAAAGGATTTGAGCATCAGTGAATTTTGGTATCCGTGGGTCATCCTGCAACTAATCCTCTGTGGATACTGATGGATGACTGTACTTGTTTTGGGAAATTCTAACTTGTTAGTGGAAGGTGAAATACTATTTCTATCTTTATATAGATTAGTTTTGAAACCTGTTTAAATACTACAATGAAATACATTTGAAATAATAACCTTAATTTTCAGTAGAGAAATTTGCCTGTTGCATTTTAAGGCCTTACTAATTCAGTGGGTAAAAACAAGAAGCTAGTTCACTGTGAGAAAAGTCACAGGAGCATGGCCACGATAGAATGGACTGCTGTCCAGCTGCTCTTGCTACTTCAATGTACTTAGCGTCAGAACCAATGCCCATCAGGGCATGCTTCACTGATCTAAAACAAGCACACTGCCAGCTATTTCTCCAGCAAAAATGGGTTTGTTGCCGGATCAGCAAAGAATTGCATTATGGGGTCTGCAACCACCACGGTGATCCACAGGCAAAGCAAGGTCACACAACCCCTGCCCCCCATCCCCCCANTGGCTTAGTTCCATTGAGTTAGACAAGGCTGTGGTCCATGTGATCAGATTGGCTAGCTGTCTGTGATTGTAGTGTCCATCTGTCTGCCCTCTGATGCCCTCTCTCAGTTGCTACTGTCTTACTTGGGTTTCTCTTACCTTGAACGTGGGGTCGCTCTTCATGGCTGCTTCAGTAAAGTGCAGCAGTTGCTCCTCCAATCTCGAAAAAATACTTTGAGGTGAGTTGAAATAAAAGCAGTGTGCTAAAATTATAGGATGCAGCTAAAACTATTATTAGAGAGAAATTTATTGTTGTTGATACCTATATGTAAAAAGAAGAAAGATCTTAAATTGATATTTTAATGTTACATCTATAAATAACTAGACAAAGAAGGAGAAATATTTTTTGGCATCCCTTATATGTGGAATCTAAAAAGAAATGGTACAGATGCACTTACAAAACAGAAACAGACTCAGACTTCAAGAGCCAACTTATAGTTGAAGGGTGAGAGGGGCAGGGATGAGGGGAAGGGAAGTCAGGGAATTTGAGACCGACATATACACACTGCTATTTAAAACAGATAGTCAATAAGGGCCTGCGGAACTCTGCTCAATATTATGTGGCAGCCTGGATGGGAGGGGAGTTTGGGGGAGAATGGATAAATGTGTATGTGTAGCTGGATCCCTTTGCTGTGCACCTGAAACTATCAAAACATTTCTAATTGGCTATACCCCAACACAAAATAAAAAATTAAAAAATAAAAGGAACCAGAAGAGAGAAAACTAAAACCAAAGCAATCAAAAAGAAGAAAAATAAGATTATATGATAATCTTTAATAAATAATAAATAAAGTTGAGGCTAGAAAAACAGGTGAAATCAAAAGTTTGTGCTTTGAAAAGTTCAATAGGATTGATAAATCTTTATTTAGTTAGATCCACTATGAAAAAAAAAGAGATAAGATTCAAATTACTAAAATCAGAAATGGCAAGATGGGGGCATTATTTCTGACCTTACAGAAATAAATCCAGTGATTTGAGAACTGAAGCTTCTATAAGTGCACTTCTGCCTTGAGCCAGTCAGACTTTGGAAAGACCTACACTATCCTTTGAGGCAGATGTATTGACTAAGGTATTATAGGTCAGTAGAGTTTGAGAGGAGTGACTCACAGGTCAGACTGAACTGGCAGGTGTTTTTCAGCTGTCTCATTTAGTAGTTTTTTTAAAAAATTTAAATAATATGTAAAAATCAGGAGATTTCACATTTAAAATTTTATGACTTCTATAGAAAAATCTGAAGATTTAGCTGTCTGCATTTCAGCATGACAACTATTGAGTATAGCTGAGAAGGACCCTGATCTTCAGAGGAGCCATGTATTTCTATTTCTTCATAGCCCTGTTGTCTTATGCCTCATCATTGTTTTCATTTACTCAATCTTCTAGCCCTCCTAAGAATATTTTCATCTCTGTTAACACACCTTGACCCATGACCAATTCAGCCCAATATTGTGTATGACAGAAGCTCATTTTCTTAATATTAGCCATTTTAATTCCTCTTGTAGATTTATGAACAGAGATACAAGAACATAAAAAGCTTTACTGAAGTTCACACAACCAGCCAGTGGCAGATCTGGAACTAGAACCTTAGGCATGTCTGTCAATTCTTTTACATTGCATCCTGCCAATTTTAAGTCTTCCAAATCTTTTTGACAACTATTTAAATATTACCCGTACTAGTTCTTTGAGCTATGAATTCTGTGTTTGTTAACCTCTGTTTAAAAATGCCTTCTCATGAATTGTCTGAGCTTTACCTCTTTGCAAGGCTGGTATGAAGAGGTATAATTTTTAAAAATTCATATTCACCCCTTCTCCATGACCTCTTTCTTTTTTATTAGTATAAATTTATTTATTTTAATTGGAGGCTAATTACTTTACAATATTGTAGTGGTTTTGCCATACATCAACATGAATCCGCCACGGGTATACACATGTTCCTCATCCTGAGCCCCCCTGGTGTCATCCCAGTGCACCAGCCCCAAGCATCCTGAATCCTCCATTGAACCTGGACTGGCGATTAGTTGGTCATTTCTTCTCCAGCCTTTGACTTTTTTGTCTTTATGATTTAAAGGAGGAAAGTGTTTATTTCTCTTCTGTATTTCTGCCCTGAGTTGAGAAGTTTAGGTTCATGGGGAAGTTCAGTTCCATGACACCCTTTAAGTCCTCCATTTTCCCCGTCTTCCTCACTAAGGACCACCTGGAGCCGAGGACCTGCAGCTCAAAAGCTTGAGGCCAGCCTGCTCCCTGTGTTAGTGTATAGAGGTTCACTAGGACGCAGCCACACCCATATATGTATATGTTGTCTATGGCTGCTTTGAGGCTGCAAACACAGAGATGAGAATTTCAGTGACTTCATGGCTGCAGTGTGCAGTAAATACTATCTGACTCTTTAGAGACGATGTCTAGCTTTTGTCTTTTAAAGAGCCTTAACTTCTTTGTGGGGCTTGCCTAGAGTCTAGAGGTCATTTGGCTGTAGGTTTCTGTTTGATGCTTTAGGAAGACTCAAGGAATATATTTGTAAGATTGCTTTCCACTCTACCTGCAAAATAACCCCATTTAAAAGGAAGCTTCTTATGAGGGGAGAAAGGCTCAGCCCAAGAGCTGTTGAGAATTTCCACATCGCTCTCCACTAGGTCTACTCTCACACTCTACCATTTCTTTCCAGCGACTTTTCTAAACTTCAGCTTTTGACTTTCAGACCTTTACACAAAATTGTCCTTAATCCTTTTATAGTGACATTTTCCTGTTTATTTTTTACATTTGCTTTTTTATTTCCTAATTCCTGCTCTTAATCCCTAATCGTCTATATTTATATGCGTTTTGTCTAAAATTTTATCTCATGAATTTTTGTCCTTTATCTCTTTTGCTTTTAGACTTTTAGCCTTTAATCTCATTGACCTCCAGCCTTTTATACTGTATTTTACATGTCATTTATTTTCTTTTATGATTTTGACTGTTAATCTTTTGCCTTCATTAGACTTTTTAGTCTCCCATTTTAATCCATAATTTATTTTTCCTCCCTTCTCAATGTTTTAATGTTACTGTCTTTCTAACCTCCCATTCTTCCTTAATTATTAAAAGTTGATCATATATGTTTCCTTAATTAACTGTTAAATCATGGTTGACAGAGAATGTGATCATAGAGGGAACAACCACAGAGATCACTACTAGAATCCAGGGGAAGGGGAAGCTTTCATTTCTCCCCATGTAGCCTTCATGGGTCTCCTCTTTTTTTGAGAATTTTTATTGGAGTATATAGTTGATTTGATTGGAGTGTAGTTGTGTTAATTTCAGGTGTATAGAGAAGTGAGTCATATATATCTGCCTTTTTTTAGATTCTTTCCCCACATAGATCATCAGAGAATATTGAATAGAGTTCTCTGTGTAGTAGGTCCTTATTAGTTATCTGTTTCATATGTAGCAGTGTGCATATGTCAACTCCAATATCCCAATTTATCCCCCACCTTGCCCTCTGATAATGATGTTTGTTCTCTACATCTGTAACTCTGTTTCTGTTTTGTAGATAAGTTCATTTGTACTCTCTTTTTAGATTCCATATATAAGTGATATCATATCGCTTTGTCTGTCTTATATTACTCAGTATGACAATCTCCAGGTCTGTCCAGCTGCAAATAACATTATTTCATTCCTTTCTATGGCTGAGTAATATTCTACTCTATATTTGTACCACATTTTCTTTATCCATTCCTCTGTTGATGGTCATTTAGGTTGCTTCCATGGCCTGGTTATTGTATGTAGCACTGAGCGGCTTCACTGTCATTTTTCACTTCCATGCATTGGAGAAGGAAATGGCAACCGACTCCAGTGTTCTTGCCTGGAGAATCCTAGGGACAGGGGAGCCTGGTGGGCTGCTATCTGTCAGATTGTACAGAGTTTGACACAACTGAAGCGACTTAGCAGCAGCAGCTGCTGCTATGAATGTTGGGATGCCTGTATCTTTTGGGATTATGGTTTTCTTTGGATATGTGCCCAGGAATGAGATTGCTGAGTCACATGGTAGCTCTAGCTTTTTTTTAAAGGAACATTCATACTGTTTTCCAAGGGCCTCCCTGGTAGCTCAGCTGGTGAAGAATCCGCCTGCAATGCAGGAGACTCTGGTTCAATCCCTGGATTGGGAAGATCCCCTGAAAAGGGATAGGCTACCCACTCCAGTATTCTTGGGCTTCCCTGGTGGCTTAGATGGTAAAGAATCTGCCTGAAATGCAGAAGACCTGGGTTCAATCCCTGGGTTGGAAAGATTCCCCAGAGGAGGGCATGGACACCCACTCCAGTATTCTTCCCTGGAGAGTCCCCATGGACAGAGGAGCCTGGCGGGCTACAGTCCATGGGGCCACAAACAGTTGGACACAGCTGCGTGACTACTCACAGCAGGGCATAGCATGCTGTTTTCCATGGTGGCTGCATCAGTTCACGTTCCCACCAACGATGTAGGAGGGCCCCCTTTTGTCCACACCCTCTCCAGAATGTATTGCTGTAAATTTTTTCGATGATGGCCATTCTGACTGGTGTGCGGTGACACCTCATTGTAATTTTGATTTGCATTTCTCTAATAATTAATAATATCATTTGCTTGTCTTTCTCCCAAACTTTTCATCTTTTTCTTGTGATTTCATAAGAATGTTGAACATTTATTTATTATAATTTCCTGTAGTAGAGTTATTTTTCTCTGGGGACCTGAATTTGAGGTTAGCAGTAGTTGTACAGGGTTCACCTAGAATCAAAAGGAACAAAAAGACTGATCCCATATGGAAAATTCTTTTATTGATATTTATTTCAATTACTTCATCTTTAAAGTATAATCTGTCATTTTTTAAAATGTGAACAAAGTTCACAACGTTTAAAGTTTAATATGATCTTCTGAATGCAATATTATAAGAGAAGTAAATAATTCTAGTTTATCTTTTTCTTTCTTGCTTTCATACTCTTTGCTAATCTGTAAAAATGAGAATTATAATGCTAATTCTGTAAACTTATAATGAGAATTAAGTGAGAAAAATGCATGTTCCTATGTACAACATAATGTATAAACTATAGTAGCTTCTCAGTGAAAATTTCTCTCTTTTTCTTCCTAGTCAATTAAAAATCATATCAAATAAATTACATATATATCAGGGGAATTAATTTTGAAACCAGAACTTCATCGCTTATAGAAATAGCCAAAGCAGATTCTTATTATCAAATACAATTCAGTTTAGTTCATTTCAGTCACTCGGTCATGTCCAATTCTTTGCGACCTCATGGACTGCAGCATGCCTGGCTTCCCTGTCCATCACCAACTCCTGGGGCTTACTCAAACTCATGCCAATCGAGTCGGTGATGCCATCCAACCATCTTGTCCTCTGTCATCCCCTTCTCTTCCTGCCTTCAATCTTTCCCAGCATATGGGTCTTTTGAAATGAGTCAGTTCTTCACATCAGGTAGCCAAAGTATTGCAGCTTCAGCTTCAGCATCAGTCCTTCCAATAAATATTCAGGACTGATTTCATTTAGGATGAAATGGTTGGACCTCCTTGCTGTCCAAGGGATTCTCAAGAGTCTTCTCCAACACCACAGTTCAAAAGCATCAATTCTTTGGCACTCAGCTTTCTTTATAGACCAACTCTCACATCCATACATGACTACAAGAAAAACCATAGCTTTGACTAGATAGACTTTTGTGGGCAAAGTAATGTCTCTGCTTTTTAATATGCTGTCTAGATTGGTCATATCTTTTCTTCCAAGGAGCAAGTGTTTTTTAATTTCAGAGAATTCCAGAGAATGTCTGTCCCAGAGCACACACTGGAAAACTTCCGAGGCATGACCCTGTGTGGAGAACATCCATACAGGCTATAATGTAAGTGATGCCTCCTGGGCTCATGTGACTTAACAACCTGCATAGCTAATTTTGATGTCAGCACCATTTACTCTGTCGAATTACCCTCTCTACTTCTTGCCATCTTGCCTTGCCAAGTCATTTCAGTCATGTCCGACTATTTGTGACCCTGTGGACTGTAGCCGTCTAGGCTCCTTTTTCCATGGGATTCTCCAGGCAAGAATACTGGAGTGGGTTGCCATTTCCTTCTCCAGAGATTCTTCCTAACACAGGGATTGAACCCGAGTCTCCTGAATTGCAGGCAGATTCTTTACCATCTGAGCCACCAGGGAAGCTCTTGCCATCTTAGTATGGTTTATTTTTCCCAAAATAAACACGACATTTTTAATGTGTAGCCTCACTCTCCCAGAGTCCATTACTCATTCTCTGCTCAGGAGCTGAGAGAAGTCAGGTGGCCCAAGGCTTTGACACCATTCTGACCTATTGCTATTCAAAGCCTGTTTGAAACTCTGGTCCTGATGCCTCAGTGGAAAGTCTGTTCCCTCTCCTTTTATCAGTGATTTATTTGAGCTTCAATAGGTCCATCTTCATTATGTCACAGCAAATGTGCATCATGCAAGTGCCTGTTTTAAAATAAATGGCGGCTAGTTTAGAGCGACCTAAAAAGACTTCCAAACTCTTTCCGTCAAATTTAAATGTTATGACAGTTTTCTTATCACTTTGAAGAACCACTTTAATAAATGAAAGTAGGAAGAACTGAATTTAGATAGCATCGTTGGCCACAGAGCCAGGTTCTGGATGTGTGAGGCTAAGATCTTGATGACTGCTGGGCAGGAAAGGTTCATTTTCTCTGTTTTCACAAATCAAACTTGTGAACTCCAAACTTTGAGGATCAGAACCTGCTTGCCAATCAGTTCTTCAGTTGCACAGTTAACCAAAAAAAAAACAAGCAGACAAGCAGAAAATCTTGCAACTGAGTAAAACACCTTTGGGAGGTGTCTTGCCAATGAGATCACTTTTGCCAGTATGAAAGCAAAGTCTCATTTAACTGCACCCAGAATATGATCTACTCCAGTGTTTTTCAAACTATGCCCAGACACATAGTTAGACAGTCTATATATTTTTGTGTGAGAATTTAAAAAATACTTTGTATTTATTTCAACAAAAACAATTAAAAAATAAAATTAAATAAAGCTCTCAACAGGAGCACATTCTGGATTTTCTGGATGACATCCTGTTGACCAGGGATATCCAGAGAAGCTCAGGGCCCATGCTAGGGATTGTATTAATGTCCTTGTGGCAGCATGCTAACTGGGAAATTTACACTGACGTATCAGGAGGTGGTAGAATCAGATTTTTTAAAGAAGGCAATATGGAGACCAACCACCAAGATGCAAATTTTCAAAGAAAATATTTAAGAATTGGCTATGACTTTTGGTCATCCAGGTTGGAGATAGCAAAAATGGAGGTTTGGTGAGAATATTTTGAGAATTTATTTGGAGAAAGCTGTGCTGTGAATCTCTCTCTCTCTCACACACACATACACAAACACACGTGCAAGATGGAGGTGCTTTCATCGTCACAAGCATTGTAAAGGATTGAAGAGGAGAGATTGTAATAGGTTATATTGTTAAATGTTAAAATATGAGTGCAGCGTGGATTAGTTAATGTCTCATAGGTAAGAGTCAATACTAGGAGTTCACTATATCTTTTCTTTATAATGAATACATGTATTACTCAAGCTGTAAAATAATATATATATATATATATATAATTTTTGTAAAGGATAGTTTTAACTCTTCAGAAATAAAAGCTTATTACACAGCTACCCTAAAATATGTCTCCCTCTAGATTGCAAGTTTTGGCTTTGGGGGGATGGGATTCGAATTAATGAACAAATAAGAACGCTTTTACTCATCATCACATAGAAGCAGGTTCAGTGCTTTTACTCACATTCCCACAGTCTTTGATTAAATGTACAAATATCAGTTATGGGCTTAGTTGATTAGCTTAAAATAAGCCCTTTATTTTTGATACATGTACTGACTTCAAGTGTCAGGGTTGACTGTTATATTATTTTGATTAATCACACCACACTTTTCATCGCAGTAGTTTTCCGTTCATTGTACCCACCCCCCCCTTTTTTTTTTTAACTTTCTTGGCCATTCCCTGTGCTATGTGAGATCTTAATTCCTCAACCAAGTATCCAACCTGTGGCCCCTGCAGTGAAAGTTCGCAGTCTTAACCACTGGACTGCCAGGGAATTCCCTATTCATGGTTCCTTTTTAATTCAAAGCTTTATGTCCTGAAATGACTTTTGCCTGGGACAGAGATACACCTCTTCCATAGAGTGTAGATAAACATTCTTTGATGTGCAAAAGTCATAATTTTATTATCGTGAACCAGCATGCTCCTAATACATAATCAAGTTGGCTCTGTAATTACTGCTGAGAAAAAAAAGGGGGGGGGGATTGAGATGAAATATTTTAATACCCAAGATTTTGTTTGGGGAGGGTGAGATTTACCCTGACATTTAACTTAACTCTTTAAATTTAACAACATTTCTATATGGCAAGTTTTAACTCTTCAGTTATGTTGTGTTATCTTTTGCAATGAGTTTGTTTTTAGAGGCGATATATTAGAGTACAAAATTTTTAATCTGTAATGTGAAATTTGGGGGCTTAACTACCTTTGCTTGTCTGTACTAATGAAGAACCAATATAATCCTTTTCCCCCACTTTATATTAAAGTATAGTTGATTTCAATTATTATATTAGTATTAGGTATACAGCATAGTGATTGAGTATTTTTGCGGATTGTACTCCATTATAGATTATTACAAGATAGTGGCTCTCATTCCCTGTGCTATGAAGTATATCCTACTTCACATAGTAGTTTGTGTCTATTAATATTGTACCCCTAACTTGTCCCTTCCCCCTTCCCTCTCTGCTTTGGTGACCACAAGTTTGCTTCCTCTATCTATTGCTTTGTTTGTCAAGCACTGTTTGTCTATTCTGGATGTTGCTTATTCGCTAAGTTGTGTCCACCTCTTCCCCATGGACCATAGCTTGCCAGGCTCCTCTGTCCACGGGATTCCTCTGGCAAGAATACTGGAGTGGGTTGCCGTTTCTTTCTCCAGGGCAGCTTCCTGACCCAGAGATTGAACTTGCATTTCCTGCATTGGCAGGTGAATTCTCTACCACTGAGCCACCTGGGAAGCCATTCTGAAAGCAGCAACCTGTTTTCATTAGAAGTTATGGGCCTACCCTGTTGTAAACTAAATGTCTGTGTCCCCACCCTCCTCCCATTTATATGTTGAAGTCCTACCCACTGAGTGTGGCTGTTTGGGGAGATGAAGCCACCAAGGAAGTGATTAATATTAAATGAAGTCATAGGGTGGAACCTTTAGTATCCAATAGTTGCTGCTAGTGGTCAGGATCTCCGCAAAAGTTGCTGGTCTGAAAGACTGAAGCTAATATTTCCTTAAGAGCAGACATGATTAACTGATTGCAGTTAAGGCCTTGATTCCGGTTTTTTGTGAGGCCCAGCTGCACCTCTTTCTGGCTGGTAATTTCATCGTGTGCATGCTTAGTCACTCAGTCATGTCTGACTCTTTGCTACCCCATGGACTGTAGCCCGCCAGCCTCCTCTGTCCATGGGATTTTCCAAGTGAGAATACTGGAATGAGTTGCCATTTCCTCCTCTAGGGGATCCTGACCCCGTAATCGAATCCATGACTCCTGTATTGCAGGTGATTCTTTACCCGTTGAGCCACTGAGGAAGTCCGGTAATTTCATGGTGAGCCTGTTAATTCCGTTTAGCCTAAGCTAGTTTAAACTTGATCTGTGTCACTTGCAGCTTTAAATTCTGTCAAATACAGGGAGCATGGCTTCCAAGCTTAATGTAATTCAATAAACATTTGGTGGAATAGGCATGTTATATATTGATGGACAGGCAGCCCATTCATCCCCCATGAAACTTTCATAAAACTGTGCCCTGCATGGTCTCAGTCTCCTGCACAGATGCATGATGTCAGGAGCAACTCTCTAACACTCTCATAATTATCTTAAAGGTTTTAGGGAAATTGTACATGACATACTGTCCTCTATTTTACGATGAACAAGATAAATATATTTCTAGTTGGAGGCACTTAGACTGTTTTTGAGGATAACATCATGTTTTAGTGCAGGAGCACAGCGTTGGGTTTGAATTCCTAGAATTCAGATGAGGTTCTGTCACTTTGAAAAGTTGTGAGTTCTTCATGGATAGGCTTGGAGGGCATAATGCTGAGTGAGTAAGTCCGACAGAAAAGGACAAATACTGTATGATATCACTTACATGTGGAGTCTTTAAAAATACACAAAACTAGTAAATAGAAGAAAAAAGAAACAGACTCACAGATATACAGAACTAGTGTTTAATGGGGGAAGAGGGAAGGCGGGAGGGGCAAGATAGGGGTAGGGAATTAAGACGTGCGTACATGCATGCGAAGTCGCTCAGTTGTGTCCAGCTCTCTGCAACCCATGGACTGTAGCCCACCAGACTCCTCTGTCCATGGAGTTCTCCAGGCAAGAATACTGGATTGGGTTGCTGCATCCTTCTCCAAGGGATCTTCCCAACCCAGATAGTGAACCCGCGTCTCTTATGTCTCCTGAATTGGCAGCTGGATTCTTTACCACTAGCGCCACCTGAAAAGCCATGTATAACATAAGCTACAAGGATATATTGTACAATGTGGGAAACACAGCCAATATTTTATAACTATAAATGGAGTATTGCCTTTAAAAATTGTGGATCACTATACTGTACACCTGTAACATGTAATACTATAGCTCAACTATACTTCAGTGAGAACAAAAGTTGTGAGTTCTTTCAAAAAAGTCAGTACATTTGTGAAGTAATGATACATAATGCATACTGATGTATCTTACATTGTGATTGTAAGCCAGTATAAATGCACAGCGCTTTGTAAATTAGGAACCATAAATCATAAATGAGATTAATTAACTCCAATCTCATTTCATGGATTTCAAGGTACCCTGTTCAGCTCTTTTGTTATTTTTTTTCCCGACACTATAGCTTTGAATATTGCTCCTTGTGGAAAATTGCACTTTGACAGAGGCTGTAGGTTGTGGAGAAAAAGTCAAGAATGAATATTGGCAACAGGGGTCAGCAATTCCACTGGCCTAGGCTGGTGGAGATCTTTTATATGCCGTCTAGTTCCAGGTCTGGGGCTCTGGGTCCTTTCTGCAGATAAAAACCAAGGTCAGCCAAGGGTCTGTGTGTTCACAGCAGAATTACTTAATTTGGCTCACCCAAGGGTTTATTTGGTTTTCAGCACGTTGTCTGCTTCCATTTTAAATCTTTTTTGTTTCAAACTTTGAATTTCTCCCTTTAGCATTGTGTGTGTGTGTGTGTGTGTGTGTGTGTGTGTGTGTGTGACAGAGACAGAGAGAGAAGACAGATTTAAATTTTTTCCTTCTGGTAAATGTTCATCAAAAATCATAGGATAAGGAGAAAATATTCATAAAAATAGAATCTATTCCATAACTTTACTGTGTAGAAACACACATTGCTAGCTATATATTTCTTTTCTGTGCATAATGTATTTATATAGTTGAGCTTATGCGTATGTGCAATTTTGCATCCTGGCTTTTTAAAGATAATTGTATTTATGTCTGTGCTGAGTCTTTGTTGCTGCGCAGGCTTTTCTCTAGGTGTGGCAAGCAGGGGCTACTCTCTAGCTGTGGCACATGGGCTTCTCACTACAATAGCTTCTCTTGTTGTGGAGCACAGGCTCCGTAGTTGTGGCACATGGACTTACTTGTTCTGTGACATGTGGGATCTCCCTGGATCAGGGATTGAGCCCATGTCTCCTACATTGGCAGGTGAATTCTTTACCACTGAGCCATCAAGGAAGCTCCTGACTTTTTGAAATAGCATCATATCTTAATAATTTCTCAAATCCATTAAAATTCTTAGTAAATATAACATATCTGTGTAACAACTCATAATCTAGGCATGTCTTTTATGTTTCATCATTGCCCCATTTTTAGATATTTAGATGAATCCAAATTTTTACCCAGATAAATGATCCTGTGATTACTTTTTTTCATTAAAGTCAGTATTCTTTAAAAAGAAATTTCCATTTATCTGTGGCATTTCCTTTGCCATATTTGAAGACTTCTGCTTAAAGACAGGTTGGTTCTGAACATTATGTGTAGGTCCATTTGTTTTTACATCTAAAAAACCCAGCAAGAACTAGTGCCATCTGTTGGCAGTAGGCAAAGACAAGGGACCTTGCTTTGGCTGGTGGTTGTATTTATTTCTGTCTAGGTCTCTAGGCAGAAGGCAATGGCACCCCACTCCAGTACTCGTGCCTGGAAAATCCCAGAGACGGAGAAGCCTGGTGGGCTGCAGTCCACGGGGGCGCTAAGAGTCCGACACGATGGAGCGACTTCACTTTCACTTTTCACTTTCATGCATTGGAGAAGGAAATGGCAACCCACTCCAGTGTTCTTGCCTGGAGAATCCCAGGGGCGGGGGGAGACTGGTGGGCTGCCGTCTATGGGATCACACAGAGTCGGACACGACTGAAGCGACTTAGCAGCAGCAACAGGTCTCTAGGCTGAACGTTCATAAGCTGATGAATTTATGTTCTAAATTCTTACATATTTAATTTGCTTCTAAGCTATTCATTAGTGCTATCCATTTATCCAGTTTTATACCTTATTTTTATTTGAAAAGCATGTTCTGATTATACACACACAAAACACAAGTATTGCAAAAAGGCAAAAAACATTGGAAATTCTGAAGAATAAAGTTAAAGTAGGAATGATCAGTGAATATACTGCATTTAACCTTTTTATACATTATTATCTCAGTGAGTGTTTGTTATTTGTACTTCCCCTCCCCATGTAATCACACTTGTACTTTGTTGTTGTTGTTCAGTTGCTCAGTTGTATCTGATTCTTTGCAACCCCATGGACTACAGTACCAGGCTTCCCTGTCCTTCACCATCTCCCAGAGCTTGCTCAGACTTATGTCCATTGAGTCCATGATGCCATTCAACCATCTCGTCCTCTTTCATCACCTTCTTCTCTTGCCTTCAGTCTTCTCCAGCATCAGGGTCTTTTCTAATTGAGTCAGTTCTTTGCATCAGGTGGCCAAAGTACTAGAGCTTCAGCTTTAGCATCAATTCTTCCAATGAATATTCAGGATTTATTTCCTTTAGGATTGACTGGTTGGATCTCCTTGCAGTCCAAGGGACTCTCGAGAATCTTCTCCAACACCATAGTTCAAAAGCATCAGGTCTTTGGCACTTAGCCTTCTTTATGGTCCAACTCTCACATCCATACATGACTACTGGAAAAACCATAGCTTTGACTAAATGGACCTTTGTGGGCAAAGTAATGTCTCTGCTTGTTAATATGCCGTCTAGGTTGGTCATAGCTCTTCTTCCAAGGAGCAAGCATCTTTTAATTTCATGGCTTCAGTCACCATCTTCAGTGACTTTGGAGCCCAAGAAAATAATGTCTGTCACTATTTCCATTGTTTCCCCATCTACTTGCCATGAAGTGGTGGGTCTGGATGCCATGATCTTAATTTTATGAATGTTGAGTTTTAAGCCAGCCTTTTCACTCTCCTCTTTCACTTTCATAAAAAGGAGACTCTTTAGTTCCTCTTTGCTTTCTGCCATAAGGGTGATGTCATCTGTACTTTCTACACCTTATATTCAAGGAGGTCATCCTGTAGTGATTAGTCCTGGTGGTGTCCATTTCATATCTGGGTATGTAAATGACTCCAGTTTTTTGTGGACCATCTTTTTGCACTGTGGCCTATCACTTTGCCAATCACATAAACAGGTAACAGTGATAGTGAAATAGGAGCATAAAAGTATATTTTGTGGCCCATGAAGAACACAGCTGTAAGGTTAAACTCCACATTGCCTCTACTAACTCTGGAACCTGGGGCAAAGTTTAACCTCTCAGAGCCTTTGATTCTAGACCTATGAAACAGGATCAAATGGAATAATGGATATGAAAAGCAAAATGTGACCTTTTCAGTCCTGTAGTCTTGCTGGCAAAAAAGTGAAACATTTTTTAAAGTGGGAAAATGATGGGAGGAACATGTGAAAACAACATCAAAACACTCTTGGCTACAAAAGCTTAAATCCAACAGTTTGTTCCACTGAGGGAAAGGTTTAAGCATTGCAGTACTTGTCTCATCTTTTAGTTCTTTCCCATTTTTAACACTAGTTTAGAATCTTGTGGAAATTTTATCTTTGTAAGTGACAACAATAGATTTGTATAGTATGTGTTGAAAGTGTTGGTCGCTCAATTGCGTCCATCTCTTTGCAACCCCATGGACTATAGCCCCCCAGGATACTCTGTCCATGGACATCTCCAGGCAAGAATATGGGAGTGGGTTGACATTCCCTTCTCTAGGGGATCTTCCTGACCCAGGGATCAAATCCAGGTCTCTCCCATTACAGGCAGAATCTTTCACTGTCTGAGCCACCAGGGAACTGATTTGATCATTTACTCGTGAAATAAAATAGTATGAATATCTTACTGTGTGTCAGTTACTGTGCAAAACTCTAGGGATAAAATGTAAGTGAGGCATAGAAATTAATCTTCAGGAGTATACAGTCTGATATAGGAAACATAAGTGCAATCTCATGTTCATAGTATAACTTTCTGGGGAAACGAAGGTAAGGAAGCAGTCAGTTCTGAGTGGTAGTGGTGGGGAGAGGGGCTTGGATGATCACAAAAGGTGACACTGGAATAAGTCTTAGATATGCAAAGGATGAAGAATGAGCCTTCTTGACTAGGAGGACAATGTACGCAAAGGCCAGAGAAGCCACGCTTGGAGAAGAAAGAGGGAAGAATGGGCAAGGCTAGGACAGAGTGCATAGAAGGGAAATGTATAGGAAACAAGAGAATCAGGTCTCGGATTTATGGGGCTGTGTTTTTGTCTGTCCAGCAACTCAGTGAACACTCCCATTCTTAGTTCAAGTCGTTTAAATACAGTTGACCCCATCTCCTGCCTCAAGTGACAGTAATGTGACTTTGATTAAGAAGAATGGGAACAAGTACTTATTTAATAAAGATATCTTGTTGGAGTCAAAAAACCTTGCAACGATGTAAGACTTATGGAGAAAATTAATAAATGGAACTGTTGGCCTTGATAAAGTTTCAGAAGCACTAACCTGCATGATAAGAAACATGCCTCCAACTCTAATACTGAATTCAATATCATCTGAATCAGGTCATGGGTACAGTTCTAGCAGCAACTTCAAGATATTTTACTGGTAGGAGAGAGCGTAAAGTCATATTGACTAGGTAGCTAGCACATTTGCTCTCGTGTGAGTCTTCGGCAATAATAGGCCATCCTATGGAAACCATGCTCACAAAGTTTGACCATTTATTTTGTCAACTGTTTGAATAAGTTCGTCTAGACTCATTATTTTTCCTGGAGTAGCTGTGTCCTGGAGTCAACACATATTTCTTTAGGCTTTACCTAATTTGTATGCTGAGCTGGTGAATGTGTTATTGGCAGTGTAATAAGGAAGGAAAGAATATATTTTCAGCCAGTGTTTTTGGATCCCCTTAGACTGCTTTTCTGGAGAAGGAAACGACAACCCACTCCAGTACTCTTGCTTGGAGAATCCCATGGACGGAAGAGCCTGGTAGGCTCCAGTCCATGGGGTTGGAAAGAGTCGGACACGACTGCTTTTGGCTATTTCTATAAACCCTGATTCTAACAACTGTGAAATAGAGACATTGCTAAAGTGTGAGAGATCATTAGGGTTTTGATGCCATCTTAGAAGCAAACAAGACTGAGGACTACTTGATTGCTACAGACTAACTTTGTCTTCTACACTCAAAAGTAAAGCCGGCCTCCCTCCTCATAAGACAGAACAATGGTAAGAAGCAGCAGCTCCAGGTGTTCATGGAAGAAAGGGTTTTGAGGCACAAAGGGCAGGCTGGAAGGGATCCCCCAATGAGTTAGAATTAGGAGGAGGAAGCATCTGGCCTGGAATGGTTACTTTTCCATTAATGTGAAAATATTGATGTTACCATTATCTTTACTTTTAGCTTGGTTATTAATCTTAAGGTTTCTCAGCTATTCGCTGCTGAAGAAAATAAACTGAGTTGTTCTTTTTGTGTGGAATTGAACAAAGGACTTAGTTCAGAGGAACTATTCCTAATGCCATCAATTTGAAGTCCAGATGAAAGTTTTTCCAGGCATCGCACCCAGGCAGCTACATGGCAATAAAAGTGTTTTATCTGGAAGATGTGTGAAGCTAGAAAAAAATATATAGATACAAAGCATACTTTGTTAGAATTTCCGGTGGGGGGAAGAGATTCTCTGTGTTTCTGAGTCACACCATTTTGCTGATTTCTTTTAAAAAAGAAAAAATGGGACATTCTAGCTTGATACAACTGGAGAGGAAATCAGCTTGATCCAGCTGTCTGAGGCATCAGAAATGATTGCAGCTGGCTAATCTCTAATTATAGAACCTCTATTATTGGTGATGTAAGTGGCTGAATCTGTGGTTTGACTTCTGTGATCCCTGGCTTTGTGAAAAGCTGGGATTTTGAGGTAATGTTTTTTCCCACTGTATGATAAACTAAAGAAATTTAAATTAATTCTTGGGGGCAAATATCATTAAGGAGCTGAAGATGGTATTTTTGTTCCTTTGGCTGACTAGATTATGCCCTAACTGTGACTTTGGATGAAACTATTAAATCCTATTTCCATGGGATGCAGTCCAGAGCGCTCAGCTCTGACGTCCTAAGGTATTTGGAGAGGCCAAGGTCAACATCAGCAATTCTGAGTTGCAGAGAAAGTTTATTTCTCTAATAGTTTGTGTTTAGAGAAGATTTCAGCAGAATTACTGCATCTCAACTTTACCCTGAACCCTTCATTGATCGTTTGCCTTCTTGCTCTTATTCTTTCCACCAGTTCTGTTTTTACAGCCTGATTTAGAGAGAAACAAGTGATGAGGTAAATCATCAGTGTCAATGTATTCATCTATTCAGGCAGCTATAAAAAATAGCATAGCCTGGGGACTTAAAACAACAGACATTTATTTCCCACAGTTCTGCAGGCTGAGAAGTCCAGGGTCAACGTCCTGGCTGATTCCTGTTCCTGGTGGGAGCCCTCTTTCTGGCTTGCGGTTGATGGTCTTGCTGTGTTCTTGCATGATGGTTAGGGAGAGGTGACTTCTCTGATCTCGTCTTATAAGGGCAGCACTAATCCCACCATGAGGCTTCCACTCTTGTGACATCACCCAAACCTAGTGCCTTCCAAAGGCCCCACCTCCAAATAGCATTACGTTGGGGGTTAGAGCTTCAATATATGAACTTCAGGGGGCACAAATATTCAGTCCATAACAGGAAAACCTTGATTAGTTAGAAATTATCAAACTAATTCTCAATGTGTCACTTTAAGAGAAAGAGACAAATCACAAATTAACTTGGCTAAAAGGTATCTCAAATAGCCTGAAGATGCCCATCCACCCAGCTTTAGGTATAGTTTTGTGTTTGGTATCAAGCCATCATGATCAGTGGTGGCAACATTGCTCAAAACACTGGAAAAATCCCAAGATTCAACAGTCAATATGAAGCATGTTTTCTAAACACATTCATAAACCCAGAGTTAAACCACAAAAGTTTTCAATTTGTTTTTGGAGTGAAAAGATGTTAATTAAAAGCAAACCAGGAATTTTATATACATAGTATCTTTTGTTCCTTGAATATGGTAGTAAGATATTGTCTGGCTAGTATAAAAATATACAATACAACTTCAATTTTTAATTTTTCAAATAGTCAATTGTTGGACAAACTTAACTATTTACCAATCTGTTACCAAGCCATCACCAATCCTAACTCAGAAAATGTGTCTTTTCCTCTATGCATTAGCAAGCAAAGACTAAGGCAAAGATTGAAGTGCTGAAACTCTATTTGAGAGATATAAATCTGTAGTGGTAAGGCTGAGGAAGAAGGCAAGTGAGCCAAAGAAATATGTAGTATTGCACGACGTGATGTATTTCCACACTGACTACCATGTCCCAGTGAGCCACAAAGAGAAACAGCAGGTCATTCAGGAGCCATGCTCACTTATCACAAAGGACCTCCAGGAGGGCTGTGAGGAGGCTGTGCACCTCAAGGTGGTCTATAGCAGTGGTAAAGGAAGGCAGGTGATCCGTCTGACACCCGCCTGTCCCCAGTTCCCATGGATCAAGTTTCACTCTGCAGGGACTTAACTCCCCAGATTCTGGTTGTGCCCGTTAGTCCCCCGGGCAGCTTAGGAAGCTGCTGTATGGCCTTCATATCCTCAAAGGCAGGGATAATTTGACCTGAGGGCCATGGGACCATGGAGGCCTGAGAATTTAACTTTACATTTCCTGTCTCAAGGAATTTAGTGAAGCGGTGGTGTGGTCCAGGAGACAGCCGTAAATTACCTTAGGAGAGTTAGGGGCCCGTCAGCCCATTGGAGTTGACATACAAGGTTCAGCCTGATACAAAACCCTACTGTCCAGTTTGAAACTTTTAAGAGGGGAAATTTAGAAAAAAAGTAAAAATATAAAAGAAAAAGCATGAAAATGATCATTATTTAGGAAATTAGACCTATCCAGAAACAAGATTCTGAATCCAGAAATCCTAAAATTTAAAATCCTGATTGGAGTCAGGATTTTCCATTGAAACAGAACCAATAGGAGATAAGCATATCTATCTACTTATCTGTCTATCTCCCTATCTACATACATATGTGTACAGAATTCATTATAAAGAACTGGATTATATAGTCAGGGAGGTTGGAAAGTCAAAAATCTGCAAGGTGTACCACTGGTCCAGGAGACCTACAGAAAGCTATGTTTCAATTTGAAGGTGGTCAGCCAGAGTCACAGATGAAGTCTGAAGACCATCAGCTAGAAAATTCTCTTTACTTTGGGGGAGGGTCTGTCTTTTAGTTCTATTCAGACTTTCAGCTGATTAAATGAAGTTCACATGCATTTCTGAGGGCAACCTGCTTACTGTACTAGTAAAATGTTAATCTAATCGAATGTTAAAGTTGACTGATTTAGATGTTACTCTCATCTAAACAACATCCTCCAGAAACATTCAAAAAAATNGCCTTTTCTAAATCCAGCTTGAACATCTGAAAGTTCTTGGTTCAGGTACTGTTGAAGCCTAGCTTGGAGGATTTTGAGCATTACTTTGCAAGCGTATGAGATGAATACAATTGTGCAGTAGTTTGAACATTCTTTGGCATTGCCTTCCTTCGGGACTGGAATGAAAACTGACCTTTTTCAGTCCTGTGGCTACTACTGACTTTTCGAAATTTGCTGGTATATTGAGTGCAGTACTTTCACAGCATCATCTTTTAGGATTTGAAATAGCTCAGCTGGAATTTCATCATTCCACTAGCCTTTTTTGTACTGATGCTTCCCAAGGCCTACTTGGCTTCACATTCTAGGAGGTCTGATCTAGGTGAGTGATCACACCATCGTGGTTACCTGGGTCATGAAGATCTTTTTGTATAGTTCTGTGTATTCTTGCCACCTCTTCTTAATATCTTCTGCTCCTGTCAAGTCCATTTCTGTCCTTTATTGAGCCCGTCTTTGCATGAAATATTCCCTTGTTATCTCTGATTTTCTTGAAGAGATCTCTGGTCTTTCCCATTCTAATGTTTTCCTTTATTTCTTTGCACTTCGGAAGGCTTTCTCATCTCTCCTTGCTATTCTTTTGAACTCTACATTCAGATGGATATATCTTTCCTTTTCTCCTTTGCCTTCACTTTTCTTCGTTTCTCAACTATTTGTAAGGCCTCCTCAGACAACCATTTTGCCTTTTTGCCTCTATTAGATCTAATCCCTTGAATCTGTTTGTCACTTCCACTGTATAATCGTAAAGGAGTTGATTTAGGTCATACCTGAAGTGAAAATGAGGAAGCTCTATATAGTCAGGTAAAACAAAGACCAGGAGCTGACTGTGGCTCAGCTCATGAACTCATTATTGCCAAATTCAAACTTAAATTGAAGAAAGTAGGGAAAACCACTAGACCATTCAGGTATGACCTAAAAAAAAAAAAAATCCATATTCCTAACTATTTAAAAAAGCACAGTTTCTGGCAGTCTTTGCCCCACATTCCCTCATGGGAACAATGCAACAGTAGGCTGCAGGTGGGGTGTAGGGGCCTCTTATAGACAGAACATAAAGTCTGTCCTGTTCACCATGATCAACATCACCAATGTGACTCCTTCTCACCTACTTCACTGCCTTAGGATGGCTGCTTGGCCTCTCTGGGCNTCCCTCATGGGAACAATGCAACAGTAGGCTGCAGGTGGGGTGTAGGGGCCTCTTATAGACAGAACATAAAGTCTGTCCTGTTCACCATGATCAACATCACCAATGTGACTCCTTCTCACCTACTTCACTGCCTTAGGATGGCTGCTTGGCCTCTCTGGGCTTTTGAGTTAAGAGGCTTACAGGAGTCTCTTCTATAGTTTGATCACCTTAAAACATCTTTCTTTCTAATCTAGTCAGCACATCATAGGTGCCAATGACTAACTGTGATTGATTCACAAAGATATTGCTGGAAACAGGGCTGCTCTGAACATCTGAGGGACCTGGAGCAAGAATATAGATATTTAAAAGTAACAAAGCAAATTTAGCAGACTCTTAAGTAAAATCCATTCTGTCCTACTGTGGCAAGTGATAATAAATCATGACTATCTTTTAAGCTATAGGTTTACTAGAATTAAATCTGTCACCTGCCAAAGATGACTGATTTTTTTTTAGATTTTTGTGCATCTATGGATGTTCTTTGAATAAGCTAATGATAATTTGAGGAGTGATAAAATATAGATCTATATAATTTATGAATTTCTTTATATTTATCCCATAAATTTTTAAATTTTATTTCAGCAAAACAAATACTTATGCAAAATTTTCAAATAATTTATGGTCTCTTCTCAACCGTGCCATCTTCATGAGCTATTTTGGTCCTATACATTTTTTTAGTTCTATGCAGTTTTGGGGCTTTCCTGGTTGCTCAGCTGGTGAAGAATCTGCCTGCAATGCAGGAGACCCTGGTTCGATTCCTGAGTTGGGAAGATCCGCTGGAGAAGGGATAGGCTACCCACCCCAGTTTTCTTGGGCTTCCCTGGTGGCTCAGCTGGTAAAGAATCTGCCTGCAGCGTGGGAGACCTGGGTTCAGTCCCTGGGTTGGGAAGATCCCCTGGAGAAGGAAACAGCTACTTACTTCAGTATTCTGGCCTGGAGAATTCCATAGACTGTATAGTCCATGGAGTCACAAAGATTCAGACATGACTGAGTGACTTTCACTTCATACAGTTTTTTATTAACTATTTCAGGGAAACTTTATTTTCCTAAAGCAATAGCAAGTGAAATTGTCAAAAAAACTGTTTAAAACAGTATTTTGACTTAGAAATAATCATGAACTTTAAATATCATACACAAACCATGAATTCACATATCATGTTTAAACATTGTAGTGGGATTGCATGTGATAAAATATGATTACAGAAAATATTATAAAATAATTTCATTACATAAATCTGTTACACTTATTCCTTAACTTTTACCCTATTTTAAAGCAATTTTAGATCTATATCGTATTCTAAAGAATTGTCATGCTTCATGCACCTATGTCTTTAGATATAATGAGGTGTGTGTGTGTCTGGTGTGTGTATTCATTTGAACCATTCAAGTTAATCTACTCGAAAAGGGAAAATTTTTATATGGTTCAGCCTGATATATATTTAAGTCATTTGAATTTTTTGACTCTGTAAAGTGTTTCTCAGCTGCCAACAGTTCACTAATTTTTGTCTCTAGAACTATGGGTAGGAAAGAAGAGAGGCGGAATGGGTGCTGAGCACTCCTGGGAAATACTTCATTATGCAGAAGTCTAGTGTATTCCGAGAGGAGGGATTGACAGGTGAGCTAATTTGTCTTTTCTCTTACTCAAGCTTTCCTGTCATTCATATCCTCCCAGTTCTCTGGAGCAGTGTCTGTGGAAAAATTTGCAAACTATTGGGGCATTAGGACACAGTTGCTTTTCTTTTCAAGAATATAAAGCCAGAGTTATGGAGCAACGTTGCCCTGAGGCCGAAGCAGGGTTAGAGACAGGCGTGAACACTTAACTGCTGGTCACATTTCCTTAGTGCCGAGGTCAGGTCTCAAAGGACCCAGGAGTCACAGTATGGGTACTAACAGCCCTATAAAGCACGGGCCCAGAACATAGCCCTTTCTTGCCCAAACCTGAGGGTGATACTGGCTGTTCATACTACTGAAGCATGACTGTAATCAAAACAGGATCCTGTTCACCGATGCACAGAACACAGCCAAATATGATGGCACGGGCTCCGGATGACTGGTTCCAACACAACCTGCTGGCCTTCCCTCCTCCTCTTGGCCTTTACTAGTCTCCTCGAGGGCAGAAACTGCAGCTAAAGCAATAGCTTGGAGATACAGGCCACTACATGTGCACTGTTTCTTCCCATCCTGAAGATCTTGCAAGATTGTTCACAGTAGAATTTGAAACTTAAAAGCATTAACAGATGAGACGTTGAGTAATTTCTTTGCCACTCCCACCCAGATTTGTCTCTGAAGTCAAGTGGTGATTTTTTTCACCAAGGTAGGCTTTTCTCAAAAACCGAGCAGTGGCTTCTCTCTTCTATGCAGCCCCTCCTTGCCCCACACTTATTTTAGTTTTTAGAATTTTATTGTTATTGGAGTATAGTTGATTTACAGTATTGTGTTAGTTTCAGCAACATAGCAAAGTGATTGAATCATACAGATATCTATTCTTTCTCAGATTTTTTTTCTCATATAGGTTATCACAGAATATTGGGTAGATTTCCCTGTGCTACACAGTAGGTCCTTGTTGGTTATGAATCTTATGATAAGATAATAGTGTGTATATGTTCATCCCAAGTTCCTGATTTATCCCTCCTCACCATGTTTCCCATATGGTAACCATAGGTTTGTTTTAGATGTCTATAAGTCTGTTTCTGTTTTGTAAATAAGTTCATTTCTACCTTTTCTTTAATTAGGCCACATATAAGTGATATAGCATGGTATTTTTCTTTCTCTATGTGACTTCACTTACTGTGATGATCATCTCTAGGTTCCTCTATGTTTCTGCAAATGATATTGTTATTTGTTTGCCCCACATTTAAAATATGCTCAATTAATATTTGTAACCTGAATGCACTCATATTTTTATCAGAAACCCAAAGGAATAAATATTCAGAGTTATGATATATTTTCCTTACTTTCTTTACACAGTATTTTCCTTCAGAAGAATGGTTTAATTTAATAAAAAGGAGCTGACCTCACCCACACACTCCCCACAAAGCCCACATTGAAATTTTACTTGCTAGTTCTCATTGCTCCTGTTAGCATGATTTAGACTGGCTGTTGGCCAAATAAGGCAATGATTTCTGTTTAGAGCTCTCTGAGATTTGGAATAGTCCATGACAGTTTTTATTCCTGAGTGCGATAGTGAATTCCTAGCACGAGAGTTATTTCCTTGACTTTCCTAATAAAGCTATGAACAGAATAATTGAAAGAAATTTTAAATTGCATGTATATGAGGGTTTTGGTTGTTAGCAGTCACAGACTGTTTATATGAGCTGGATACCATTTGGTAACTTAAAAAAAAGCAATAATTAAAAATACTAAAGCACATAAAAATAAAAGTGAGTGGCCAGTAGATGACAGTGGGAACTCAAAAGACACACCCCTACAGAACTTACAGTAGACATTAATATGACTTTACTATTCTGCTGGGGTTTCCCAGGTGGCTCAGTGGTAAAGAATCCACTTGCCGGGAGACACAGGAGTCACAGGTTTGATACCTGGGTCAGGAAGATCCCTTGAAGGAGGAAATGGCAACCCACTCTAGTATCCTAGGCTGGAAAAATTCCATGGACAGAGGAGCCTGGCAGACTGGTGTCCATGGGGTTTTAAAGAATCAGATGTGACTGAGCACACACATGCACTATTTGGCTGCTTAGCCAGTGTAACTTTTTATCCCACCGCCTTCATCAATTTGATTTCACTCTTCCATGGTACTGTTGCCCAGGAAGCTAAAAGAAACCAATAAATTTATTGGTTGTTATAGGAACTTCTCATAAAGCCCATTTAAATGAACATTAAGCTATTTAACTTTTTAACAGACAGCAACAAGCCAGTATTTATACCCTAGGACTTTTTCTGAACTCTGCCTCAAAATCCTTACCTTACTGTATCCACAGATTGTAAATGATTACATCATGATCCTTACTTAATCCCAATCATCCCCTCCCCCCCCCCAACACTGAATGATCGCCTTAAACTAGACTCCACAATCTACTAAATATCCCACGTTTGCCATCCTTCCTTTAAAGAGAGTAGTAAGAGGGAGGGTGCTAGTCTCCCTTATCAGGTAAGAATAAACTCAGCTTTGTCTTATCAAAAGGTCATTTTGATGATATTTTGTGGGCAGCCAGCATTTGGTAAAAGAAGAATGGCTGAATGCTGATAATTGGTGAAGCCAAATATATAACAAAAACATATGGTATTTGTTCTACTGATCTCTCTACTTTTGCGTATGTTGGAAAAGTTAAAAAAGGAATTTAAATCCTTGAATTAAAACCCAGCTGGGCTGGAGGCCAACCAAGGAAAGGAGCTGCTGGGTGAGTGATGAGAGCTGAAGGCAGTGTGATGCATAGGGTAGAAAATGGAGCCCTCTGTGGCCCCATGAGACAGTCTCCCTCAGTTTCAGGAGTGTGGATGTGAAGCTCTCTATCCCATTCTTGACAACACAGNCTATTTGGAACCAGTCTGTTGTTCCATGTCCAATTCTAACTGTTGCTTCCTGACCGGCATACAGGTTTCCCAAAGGAACATAATTTCAAATAGTCTGAGTTTTACTATATTAAATAATTATTTAATACATTCCTCCTGATTTATATAAAGGAAAAACTTACAAGTTGAATAAAAGTATATCTATTGTAGTCAAAGCTATGGCTTTTCTAGTAGTCATGTACAGTTGTGAGAACTGGACCATAAGGAAGGCTGGATGCTGAAGAATTGATGTTTTATAATTGTGGTGCTGGAGAAGACTCCTGAGAGTCCCTTGGACTGCAAGGAGATCAAGCCAGTCAATCCTAAAAGAAATTAACCCTGAGCATCATTGGAGGGATTGTTGCTGAGGCTGAAGCTCTAATACTTTGGCCACCTGATGCAAAGAGTTGATTTATTGGAAAAGACCCTGATTCTATGAAAGACTGAAGGCAAAAGAGAAGGGGGCAGCAGAGGTAGAGATGGTTAGATAGCATCACCAACTCAATGGACATGAATTTGAGCAATCTCTGGGAAGTAGTGAAGGACAGGGAAGCATGGTGTGCTGCAGACCATGGGGTTACAAAGACTTGGACATGACTTAGCAGCTGAATAACAACAACAACAGTATTTATGGCATGCTTCAGTTTTTGGAAGGACTCTATCTACAACAGACTGATTCGATGACATTGGAAGAGATAGTCAACATAATTTTTGCTAAAAATAAATATTCTCAAAAGATCTGAAAGGTTGAATTTGATTGTCTACAGTATCACCTCAGACACATAGAATTGCACAGGAATGTATGCAAAGCTGTGACTTGAGTTCCATAAATCCATTGCTCTCCTTTCGGAAGACATGGATGTGTATCTGGATTAGCAGTTGACTTCAATAATTTGGGGCCATGGTGTGATGTAACCGCTAGAGCCACTCACAGTGGTCTTGGGCCACGCACAAAGAGTGTAATGTTAAAAGGAAGAAGGTGCAAATCCCATTTCACTCTTCATTGAACAAACCGTGCCTGAAGTCATAACATGTTCAGGGTAGCAGGTGCACTTTTTGAAGACATTTTCACAATTTATCCAGTGCTACAACAACTCAGAAAGATGATGAAGGGATTCTAAATCATTTCATAAGAGAATGTACTGAAGAAAAGGGGAAAATTTGGCCAGGAGACCAGAAGACCAGGGAGGTTAGTTTTTAGGGGCTTTCAGTCACGTGTGAAAGTAACAAGCAGGGGAGAGCTTAAGTGGAAACTTTTTTTTTTTTTTTTTAAAGAATTAAAGGAGTCCAATAAAGGAGTTGGTAAGTTGAAAATTTCTTGTTCCTGAAGGCTTCAAACAGCAGTTAGAGGGTTGTCCTGGTACATGTTTAGATATTAAGAAAAAATTAGATCAGTTAGCTCCTGAGGTTCTTAAGAATCCTATCAATAGGAAGGATGTATTTGGTCATCTGAAAATTGAAGCTAAGGTGCTAATAGAAAAATGTGTTTTTCCCCAGGAAAATTTTTGTTTTAATAAGNCTGAAGGCTTCAAACAGCAGTTAGAGGGTTGTCCTGGTACATGTTTAGATATTAAGAAAAAATTAGATCAGTTAGCTCCTGAGGTTCTTAAGAATCCTATCAATAGGAAGGATGTATTTGGTCATCTGAAAATTGAAGCTAAGGTGCTAATAGAAAAATGTGTTTTTCCCCAGGAAAATTTTTGTTTTAATAAGGTTTTCTAAATCAATAATTCTACTACCATGACCCCATCTTGTTCCCTAGAAAACACTGATGATTGACCAATTCTCCAGTGCTCTTTCTGGCTGGACTGGGACCACATCTCAGAAACAATGTTCTGGGAAGCTAGTACCATCAGCCACGTTGGCCTAACAGCATGATGTCTGTCTGTTATCCCTGCAAAGGGAAGGAAGGAATGTCTAAAACAGGAAAGCCTCATTACCTGCAGGTAATTTGTCTTGGAAAAAGCCCACTTAAGGTGAGTCACTGAAAACAGGAGCTAACATTTCAAAGTGAATAGAAAAATGAGGGATGAATAGAGCTCTATCTTGAAAAAGAAAATAGAACTGAATAATCCCTCTTCCATTCTATTTCTCAAATATTTACTGGGTACCTACGCTGGTAGACATTAATTTCAGCTCTGGGGATACAGCAGTGAATAAGACTCAGAAATCTTTGTTTTCAAAGAGCCCCCATTCTAGTAGAAGAGGCAGTTATAACACAAATAAACAAATATTAAATGTCAAGTAGTGACAGGTCCTATGAAGAAAAGACAGAATGAAGTGATGGGAGCTGCTAATTTTGGATGTTTGGTCAGGGATGTTTTCCCCAAAGAAGCATATTTGAGCAGATCTGGGGGTGGTTTTCCCAGCAAAGGGAATAGCAAGTGCAAAGGGCTGTGGGAGGGATCAAGTTCACCTGTTATAATAAGCGCANTATGAAGAAAAGACAGAATGAAGTGATGGGAGCTGCTAATTTTGGATGTTTGGTCAGGGATGTTTTCCCCAAAGAAGCATATTTGAGCAGATCTGGGGGTGGTTTTCCCAGCAAAGGGAATAGCAAGTGCAAAGGGCTGTGGGAGGGATCAAGTTCACCTGTTATAATAAGCGCAGAGAGATCACTATGACGGAAGCTAAGTTTCGAGTTGTCTCAGAGCCAGGGTGCATATGGCCTGGTAGGTCATGGGTAAAGAGTAAATATATTATAAATATGTTCTTAGTTTATATTAGGAATACAATTTATAATAATGTGCTAATTCTTAGAAATAGTCAAGAATAAATTATGCCCACTGGAGGTGATAGATACATATATGTATGTCTGTGTGTAATTTTTCTGCAAAAATTTTAATAGGTCATCTAATGTTCACTTTCACTTCACATTCTAGAAAGGTAACGTTTACAAAATTAAGGGCTTCATAAATTTTCCCAAGAAACACTATTAATCCTTTGATGTTTAACTCACTCCCTTCAATATTTACATGTTACCAACCTTGTCAAATTTTTATTCTTTAGTCGTTATTGCTAAAACCTCATTTATCACTGGAGAAGGAAATGGCAACTCACTCCAGTACTCGTGCCTCGAAAATCCATGGACGGAGTAACCTGGTAGGCTACAGTCCATGGTGTCTCGAAGAGTCCAACAGGACTGAGTGGCTTCACTTTCACTTTCCACTTTCATGCATTGGAGAAGGAGGTGGCAACCCACTCCAGTGTTCTTGCCTGGAGGATCCCAGGGACGGGGGAGCCTGGTGGGCTGCCATCTCTGGGGTCGAATAGAGTCTGACACGACTGAAGCGACTTAGCAGCAGCAGCAGCAGCAGCATTTATCACTGGTTTTGAATGTGATTCAAGCCAGTCTCTATCATCTTTTACTGAGTTTATGAAATCCTGAATCTTCTGCCAAGATTAAAATTTTGATAAGCTATCAGTTTACATTATATGTATATTTTGTGGTCAGATGGATCAGAAAGAGATTCTCAGACAAAGTTGGACTAGCATTAATTGGGGGAGGGGATGTTTAAATAAGCTGGCTGCCATCAGTTTATATTTGGTATCTCTACTTTGCTTCCCTGGGCATCTTTGAATCTTCAGGAGGATACCACTCAGGTCGTGAGGCCTGGTTAGTAACATCAGGTATGGGAACTGGTGAGAGAAAGGACAAGAGGACAGAGAATCAGGGAGAGACTTCTTTATGGAACATTATCTTTTCAGGCAAGAGTCCTCTTTTTCCATAGAGAAGCCTGATCACTCCCCAGGGTCCTGGCAGGAAGCTGCAAGTCACTTGTGTGCAGGCCAGGAGAGTAGGCCTCTGTTGACTTCCTGGCATTGTGAAGATCTTGGCTCCTTGCCGCAGGGTCTTACAGAAAGTGATTTCTCAGAATTGAATGTTCCTCTAGGGATGTGTGAGTGTTTTACTTCAAAGACCTATGAAGTGCGCACAAAGTCATTCTGGATGGAGCTCATTTCATTTTTAAGAGCAACCCATCTACATTTAGTAAAGTTTTCATTTTTATTGTTCTTAAAAAATACTATGTAAACCCTGAACCTACTACCCAAGCACAGCAGTTTGTTCATCCTGTCCCATACTCCTGAAATCATTAACTTATGTTAATAGTCTTATTATAATAATAATAATTATAACGAGAACATTTGTTGACCTTTGTGTGTCCTTTTCAGCTATGTCATTTTATCTCCATTGAAAGCCATGAGGTAAGTTGTTATTACCTTCAGTTTTACAGTTGAGAAAACTGAGGCATGAAGTGGTTGTCTGAGGTCAAACTTCTGCTAACTGATGGCTCTTGAATCCTGGCAACTCTAGACGTTTCTTTCTTGACCACTATCGATTGCTTTGTATTTTGTATATAGCCAAGTCAATATATTAGAATTAACTTATTTTCAAACTGGGGTTGCAAAGAGTCGGACACGACTGAGCGACTGAGCTGAACTGAACTGAACTGAATTGTTATTTAGTCTGAAGTTCAGATGTTGATTCTAAGAGCGCTGATAGAAAAAGTAAAACATTGAAACTTCTATCATGTAAATAAACAAATTCAAATCCAGCATCTTCACTTTCCCTTTATTCTACTTACATTGTATAAAATCGGGCTGTACATACAGTGTACACTACACATCACCTATGTGTACATACTACAGAATTACTCTAGAATATGACAGGGACTATGTCTAGCTTGTTCACAGCTGTGAAATAGTGACAATCATGTGGCATCATGTGTTGATTNGTGTAAATAAACAAATTCAAATCCAGCATCTTCACTTTCCCTTTATTCTACTTACGTTGTATAAAATCGGGCTGTACATACAGTGTACACTACACATCACCTATGTGTACGTACTACAGAATTACTCTAGACATGACAGGGACTATGTCTAGCTTGTTCACAGCTGTGAAATAGTGACAATCATGTGGCATCATGTGTTGATTCATTCATTTGCTCAGTTAATAATAATACTGGTTAATATATTTTGCATTTTTCCCCTGACATACTTAGGAAATTCTTCCTCAGAATTTTTAGGTCAACATGATGTTACTAGGCAATGTATGTAACATAAAACAGTTTAGTCTTCATTAAGTTTGAGAAATGTTGGTTGAGAAACAACAAAATGCTTTCCTGCCCAATATGCATTGTGAAGTTATACATCCTTTTCGAAAACTTATTTTTGATCATATAACTCTCTCTCTCTCTTTTTTTTTCTTTTCTTAGACCATCTGGGAGACTAGAATTCCACTGAGGACATTTTGGGAAACACTGATCTAGAACTCCAGGACTCTAGGCTTTCTGCTTCTCTTTTTAAACTCACCTTGAACTACTATATTTTTAGTCAGTTTGTGTCTCCAAAATAACCAGTGTAGTATGAACAGTCATCACTATTTTCTTACTTCAAGTTGAATAATACAAAATATCAGAACAAAACAAAGCCTCAGATACTATAAATATAACCTTTAAACCTGATTTAAAATGCAAATAAATAATGTTAGAACTGGTTAAAAATAAAAATGGCTGATTTTTTTATATGCTTCCAAAAACAAGTTTTTTTTTCTTTGACTTTTTTTAAACTATGATAAACTATATCATCAAATTCTTTCATTGAGTGAGAGTACTACTTAAAATCCAATTTTACTTCGTATTATTCATGGAACTGCTGAAAATTTTTCTTTCTTTTCCATAGACATTATTGAATACTTACATGTGTTTTATACAGTTGATATTTCACGTTGTTTTCAAAGGGTCCACATTATTTCATATACTTGGTCAAGTTCTTTTCAAAGTTGAAAGCAGTATATTTTTCCATTCTAATGGATCACTGCTGCTGCTGCTGCTGCTGCTAAGTCGCTTTAGTCGTGTCCAACTCTGTGCGACCCCATAGACAGCACCCACCAGGTTCCCCTGTTCCTAGGATTCTCCAGGCAAGAACACTGGAGTGGGTTGCCATTTCCTTCTCCAATGCATGAAAGTGAAAAGTGAAAGTACTGGAGTGGGTTGCCATTGCCTTTTCCTGAAGGATCACTAAGGATGCTTAAATGAGAAAAACAGGATCTTTCTCTGCATTAGAACATTTGGAGTCAGCCCCATAGACAATGAATACGGTTTCTGAAAACTGGCAACCTTTGAACTTTTTGAGCCAAGAATCCTGAATATAAACTTACCTGTATCATTCTCAATAAGACAGAATAAGCTTTGTTTTGTGATGACTAAATAATGCATACATATATAGTGAAGAGGCCATGGCTGACACTCCTGAATGTAACTCATAAGAGGCTTAGGAATGTATACATACTGTATATTAAATCATTCAAGTGATGAATATTTCTAAACTTACTTTAGTTCATAAATTTCAGATCTAAGACCTCATTTTAATGTGCTTCTGTTTATTGTTCTTTACAGATACTAAGGTGGTGGGTTTTTTGTTTTTTTTTAAACAATTTGAAGGTATCTGGCAACCCTGTGTCAAGCCTTTTGTTGAGGAGTCTTGTGTCTTGTGTCTATGTTCATCAGTGATATTGGCCTGTAATTTTCTCTTTTTTTGTGATATCTTTGTCTGGTTTGGTATCAGGGTGATGGTGGCCTTGTAAAATGAGCTTGGGAGTATTCCTTCCTCTGCAACTCACTGAAGGCATTTCAGAAGGATAGGTGTTAACTCTCCTCAAATGTTTGACAGAATTTGCCTGTGAAGGCAATTGGTCCTGGACTTTTGTTTGTTGGAAGTTTTTCAGTCACAGTTTCAATTTCAGTACTTGTGATTTGTTGATAGTTTCTATTTCTCCCTGTTTCCATCTTAGAAGGTTGTTTACCTTGCTCAGAATTTGTGCATTTCTTCTAGGTTGCCCATGTTATTGGTGTATGATTGCCTGTAGTGGCCTCTTATGATCCTTTATATTTCTGTGGTGTCAGTTGTGATTTCCTTTTCATTTCTAAATTTATTGGTCTTCTTCCTTTTTTTCTTGATGGGTCTGGCTAAAAGCTTACCAGTTTTTTATATCTTCTAAAAAGAACCAGCTTTTATTTTCATTGATCTCTGCTATTGTTGTCTTTGTCTCTAGTTTATTTATTTCTGCTCTGAGCTTTACGATTCAGGTAAGTCTTTGGCACTGTTTTTCAAACAGCATTGGCTCATCTTGTGTCGTGTTATATTTTGATAATTCTCCTAATATATCAAACTTTTTCATTATTATTATATTTGTTATGGTGATCTGTGATTAGTGCTCTTGGAGGTTACTATTATAATTGTTTTGGGGGGGTACCACAAACCATGTCCATATAAGATGATGACCTTAACTGATAAACGGTCTCCGTGTTCTGACTGCTCCACCAATTGGCCATTCCCTGTCTCTCTTTCCTTAGGCCTCCCTATTCCCTGAGGCACAAAGATACTGAAATTAGTCCAAAAACCAACTCTACAGTTGCCTCTAATTATTCATGTGAAAGGAAGAATTGCACATCTCTTCCTAAGCATCTAAAACTAGAAATTATTAAACTTAGAAGAGGAAGGCATGTGAAAGCTAGGGCTCTTGAGCCACACAGTCAAGCTGTAAATACAAAGAAAATGTTCTTGAAGGAAACTGAAACACAGCATCCATTCTGCAGCCCAGGAATCAAGGAGTAATTTAAACTTTCAAGTCTTACTGTCTAAGAAATACATTTTGTAAGGCTGTAACTGCCCTACGTTGTAATTCCTCTAACATCTCTGGGCAAAGTAAATTGAAAACCTTCTAGAAAGAATGCACCATTCTAGATACCATTAAGAACATTTGTGGTTCATGAAAAGAGGTCAAAATATCAACATTAACAGCTGTTTAGAAGAAGTTGATTTTGACCCTCCTGGATGACTTTGAGGGGTAAAGACTTCTGGGGAGGAAGTAATTGAAGATGTCATGGACATAGCAAGAGAAATAGAATTAGAAGTGAAGCTTGAAGATGTGACTGAATTGCTGCAGTTTCATGAGACAACGTCAACGAATGTGTTGCTTCTTGTGGATAATAAAGCGATTTCTTGAGATAAAATCTACTCCTGGCAAAGATTTGCTGTGAGGATTATTGGAAAGATAGCAAAAGATATAGAACACTATACAAACTTGGTTGATAAAGCAGTGACAAGATTTGAGAGAACTGAAGTTCTACTGTGAAGAGAATGGTATCAAATAGCATTTCATGCGCCAGAGAAATCATTCATGAATGCAAGCATAAACTGATGGATTGACTTGGCCAACTTCAGTGTCTTATTTTAAGAAATGACCACAGTCACTCCAGGCTTCGGATAACTACCACCCTGACCAGTAAGCAGTCATCAATATTGAGGCAAGAACCTCCCTCCACCAGTCGAAAAGATCACAGGTTGTTAAAAGTTCAGATGAGGTTAGTATTTTTTAGCAATAAAATATTTTAAAATTAAGGTGTATACTTTTTTTTTCAGACATAATGCTATTGTTTATTTAATGGATTAATAGTGTAGTGTAAAGACAACTTTTATATATACTGGGAAACCAAAAAATTCCTGTGATCAGCTTTGTTGCTGCATATACTTTATTGTGATGGTCTGGAACCAAACCTGAAGTATTTCCAAGAAATAACCTGTATTAGGCTTTTATTCAGTTACTTTTCAAAATATTTAGAGAAGGGATAAGAAAAATCACAAAGGACATTAATGAAACCTGTTGTTCTTTGAAAACTCAATTTCAATTTTTCAGAGTATGTCTTTGAAAGTTAAAAGATACGACTTTCATACAAATATAGGCACGTACCAGAGATCTATTAACTTATTAATGAGGGTATCTATAAGATGATGGAGAAGGAAATGGCAACCTACTTCAGTATTCTTGCCTGGAGAATCCCCATGGACTGAGAAGCCTGGCAGGCTGCAGTCCATGGGGTCACAAAGAGTTGGACACAACTGAGCGACTAAACACACACGTGCACGTAAGATGATGATGCTTTTGGTTCCAAGGGTGTTTTGAGGATCTGAATATGTACAGGCATTTAGAAAGAATGTTTTTAATGTTATAAGACTGTTAGGTTAGATACAAAATTGGTTCAAGTTGCATAATGCAATAAAACCATAAATNACAAAGAGTTGGACACAACTGAGCGACTAAACACACACGTGCACGTAAGATGATGATGCTTTTGGTTCCAAGGGTGTTTTGAGGATCTGAATATGTACAGGCATTTAGAAAGAATGTTTTTAATGTTATAAGACTGTTAGGTTAGATACAAAATTGGTTCAAGTTGCATAATGCAATAAAACCATAAATGCTGAGGTTTTCTTCTGGACAGATCGGACAAAATGTGCAGTGCTAGCACATAGCTCTGTAGTGTCCGGAATCTAACCAAGAGTGACTAGCAAGTCAAACACAGTCCATTTTTGTAGAGAATTAAGCAGTCTTTGCGGAGAAGGCAATGGCACCCCACTCCAGTACTCTTGCCTGGAAAATCCCATGGATGGAGGAGCCTGGCAGGCTGCAGTCCATGGGGTCGCTAAGAGTCAGGCATGACTGAGTGACTTCACCTTCACTTTTCACTTTAAAGCACTGGAGAAGGAAATGGCAACCCACTCCAGTGTTCTTGCCTGGAGAATCCCAGGAACAGTGGAGCCTAGTGAGCTGCCGTCTATGGGGTCACACAGAGTCGGACATGACTGAAGCGACTTAGCAGCAGCAAGCAGTCCTTAGGTGGACCTGTGAAGCACTGTCTTGGTGTGACACTGAAAGATCTTGCTCTTTCCCCTTATTACCAAGTTTTGAATAATTTTTCTAATAATCTGAAAATTAAATTTTGATTTTTTTGTTGTTTAACTCATCGTCTTATATAATTTAGGCTAAAAACCACCATCTCAGTGGCTTCAGAGAGTGAAGAGATTAAAAGGGAATGAGGATCTTCTCAGTTCAAAATAAGCATCTTTCCCAGGTGACTGTTCACTCCACATCAAGGTCAACCAGGCAGGAGAAATTAACAATGGAAAGAGAACAGGACAGACATCTCCTGAGGAATGAGGCAAGTGGGAGGCTGACAGCCTTCCTTTCCCCCAGTAGGGCTGCCTTTATTTAAAGTGGGTAGCACAGGTGGGTTCAATCTCTCATCTTTTGTAAAGCTGGTTGGGAGTGGAGCTTGGGCCAGCTGCTCTGGGCAGAGGAAGCCCCACCCCGCGCACGTTCCCCTCGGTCATCAGCTAATACCTGAAATAAATTCTCCCCTCTCCTTGCGTTGGTTCATTCAGAGCTTTGAGGTCCTGGGCTGGGCGCTTTCTCTTGGGGACTGAAATAACGGGAGTGCAGATAGACTGGTGTAATGCTACGAGCCCTCTTTCAGAGCTCTTCTTTTTCTTCCTGGGCAGTAAACATAGACACCAAAAACAGCAGTTATGATCCCCTCCCCCTTCTGGTTCCCTTCCAGCTTTTTTCTGAACGATCTGTGCATCTCTGCGAGCCTCCATCCCTAGAGGGGGTGGCTCTTGTAAAACTGGTAGGAGACGTCTGGCAGAAAGCAAGTCCCCCGGGGATTTCAGCACCTGGGTAGAAACAGTCGGGCTTTCCAGGGGGTGGCCGGCACGGGGAGGCCTGGATTAAAGGCGGCGCTGGGCTGGCGAGATTGAGGTCCCGGAGTAGCGCTTCAGGTGCTCCTCGCGGGGGTCCCGGGTGCGGCTGGCTGCCGCGCCCCGCCCAGCTCTGTCCCCGCAGCCTCGCGGGCTGCCGGGCTTTCTGGTTCGCCCGTGCGGCTGGGCCCCTGCTGGGGGTGTCGTTACGAGCATGTGCAGACAGCAGCCCAAGGTAGAGCGAGCGTGCCGGGCGAGCCCAGAGACTGGCCTTGCAATGCCATGTTTGTGTGTGTGCTCTAACTCCCGGAGAGCAACCAGGAGGCCGGCTCCCCGGCCGGACTTGGCTGATGTTTTCTTGTTTCTGTTTCAGCCTTCAGGATAATTCCTTCAGCAGCACCGCTGTAACAGAGTAAGTGATTCTTGTCAGTACGATAAGATTTGCATGCCTTTCTCAGGAAGCAACTAACCTGAAGGTATCCTCCCCCGCCCGTCCCCAGCTGCTCTGGGTACTAGATGCATTGTCTTCTGTAATCTGGGGCTGTGAAGACCGGGAGAGGTGGGGGCTGATGGGGCCCAGAAATCTTTACAGGTTGAAATCAGCCTTTTAGCACCTATGGGAGAGCTATTAAAGCAAACTGATGGCTTACGGGAGCACAGTGCTCCCAGATTTGTGTTCTTGGAGTTCAGATTTTTGAAAAATAAATCTCGTTGACATGTCAGCAAGGAGGCTTTGTTGTGTTTTGCCAACACTGGTGTCTGTTTTCATGAGCACGCTGTGTACATTTACAGCAAGTAGGAGATGGATGTGAAATGACTCGAGTTGAATTCCAGCATGTGATAAATAGGCTTAAACTTAGTCTCACCCTCTCCTTTCTTCAGACTTTTAAGACAGTAAACTTTTCTTGCATGCCCTTTGTCAATTTTGTCTTCTGCCCTCAGAGATCTGGCTATCGTAGGACTGTGTTATCTACTCCTATGGCTAAAGCTTTTGATTGGGACAACTAATACCATTCAAGCATGGAATGAAGGAGTGTAAATATTTTACTCAAGACCAGCATGCATGGTATTTTTTTATTAGATATTTAGAGTTTATGCTTTTAATTCTTGTCATCCTTTCCTTAATGCTTTTCTAACACTGTATTATATGTATATGTTAAAAATTAATGGGTAGTATATTATGCTAATACTATATGTAACTGATATGGAATTTACATATATACATATATGTATGAAATATCTGCTTTATTTAGCAGTCTTTCTCTAGGCTAACTCAGGGTGTTTACTTCTGGGACATTACGATAGAAATTACTCTAAATAGTTTCTCAGGAAAAAGAGGTGTATATGACTATATGCTCAACTACATTTAAAAAATGCTGCAAGTTTGATACAGAAGTCCCAGTAGCTTGGGAACTATTTGCTAAAGTTCCCTAACAGGCAAATAAATGATGTAAGGTTCAAGTCACTGTATCAATGACTTGGTAATGGAGGACTATAGGGCTTCCCAGGCCCTCTTGATTTTTACATTGTTTCTCTGGATGCTACTCTCTTAGAGTTGAGCTTTGGGCTGTCTTAAGTGGAGTTACTTAAAAAAAGAAAAAGATCCAGGGTTGATTTTAGAAGATCCAGTATAAAACACTCATTGAAACCTTCATCCTGTTAATGAACTTGCTTGGTAACAGTGCTATAACTTTGCTTTTCTAAAAGCCTTAGAATGGGGAGAGGTGCAGGCCAGAGATGANAAGTGGAGTTACTTAAAAAAAGAAAAAGATCCAGGGTTGATTTTAGAAGATCCAGTATAAAACACTCATTGAAACCTTCATCCTGTTAATGAACTTGCTTGGTAACAGTGCTATAACTTTGCTTTTCTAAAAGCCTTAGAATGGGGAGAGGTGCAGGCCAGAGATGAGGCTGTGACTCACTGGTTACAGGGGTATTGCTTTCTTCCTTTTGCTGTGCATACAACACCACAAGCTTCCTGGGCCTGACTCTCAGGACCTGGTGTAGCTGAATCCCCAAAGTCAGCCATAGGCATGGCAACTTCAAAATGGAGTCCCTTAGTTTTAGATTTCACATGGACATTGTTTTAAAAATGGTTTTAGTTAAATGCTGGGGAAAATCTGGTACCTTGTCTTTGGACAGTCCCCAAGGAGTTCTGATTGCATAAGACCTTGTTGTTGTTTTCAGAGAAGTGACAGTGATTTATTTTAAAAGGCACTGAGTGACAATTGGGATGCCATCTGGCTAATCTAAAAATCTGAGGGGCATATTTGAAGCATACCAAGCCTTCATAGGTGTAACAGTACAGTCTAGGGCCATTTATAACTAGTCATTGTCTAATATAGTATTTTCTCCTCTCCTCAGTTTTCCTTGGTTCTTTAGGCATGACCCCAAAGCTAGCAGGATCAGAATGTGCTATACTGAGACAGAGAAGTAGCAGGTGATTCATAAATGTTCAGATCTGGTCTTGGCATACAGCACTTGCTTCTATTCTATGGTCTGGATTAAAGAAAACATCGCCTTTCTCCTATCTCCACCCTCCGCCTACTTCCTCCTACCCACCCACACATACTTATCTTTTCTACTGCCTGAAATTCTACCTAGAGATTTTCTTTTTTTTTTTTTGGATGAAGAACTCTGGTGGTGACCCTTATTAAAATGGAAATTTAAAAAGTCTGTGTCCCTGGGAGGTGGATTCAAATTGTCATTAATATTTTAATATAAATTATATTATCAGCTAGTCTGACCTAACAGGGTTCTGCTTGGCCAGCTAGGGGTCTTTTAAGAGTCAAAGGGAGTGGAATGGGAGGGACTCAAGGACACATTTTATTCTCTTCTTACCCATGCCTTGCCTGCCCCTGTCTGTGCAAATGTGGCCCAATTCAGTTTCTTTTTCCTACCCAAATTCTTCCAAGGTCAGAATGGCCTTGGCCTTGTGTTCTGTATCTGTGTACCCTCTCATCTGTTATTTTTCTGTGGTCATTTCCTATGTTGCCCTGGCTAACTCGCTACTTGAAATGAAGCATATCCAGCAATGAATTCTGTGGTAAATTAGTTATCATCCAAAGCAGTAATTCTCAAAACCAAAGGACTGTCAGTATTATTTGGGGAAGGGGTTAGGGGCTTGTGAAAAATCCAGAGTTCCCAGGCTTTATTCTCAAGTGGAAACCTAGAGATGAGTGATTGTGTTGGAGTCAGCCAAATGCTGGTCTGGGTTTTGTAAACCTTTAGGTCAGCATTGAACATTTTTAAAAGCATATTGGTTATGTGGGGGAAAAGCAATCTAGTTTGAAAACTCACATTCCTTGGCCCTACCCTCCGAGAGTCGATTTAGTGGGGCTAGCAGTGAGGATGAAGCTGGAACTTGCTGTATTTTTCCATTTTAAAAAATTAATTTATTTCAAAAATTGAAGTATAGTTGATTTACACTGTTGTGTTAATTTCCGCTGTACAGCGAAGTGACTCAGTTACACAAGTGTATACATTCTTTTTTATATTCTTTTCTATTGTGGTTGATCCGAGGAAATTGAATATAGTGCAGCTTGCCATCTTACTCAGAGACTCCAGGTGGTGCCAACGCAAATGGTTCTGGGGGCACACTTTGAGAAATCCCACAGGATTGCAGGCTGTACCTCTGCAACTGTGCCTTCAAGGAACACGATACTGCAAGGAATATGGCAGCCCCCTTTTGAGTACAGCTACGTTTTATCTCATCACCAATCTGAGACCTCTGTACTTAATTTATCCCAAGTCAAAAAAGAGACTTATGGATATTTCTTTCTCTACCGTTATTCTAAAAACAAGTCTTTCTCTCTCTCTTGGGCCTCTGGGAACATTTGGAGAGACTATTTGGTGGGCTTAGTGTGTGGAGCAGAAGCCCTGCAGGCATCACTGCTTTGTGCTTTGGAATCCTGGGAAATTCCCTTAGCCACTGGATGAAGGTGATGCTTACCTCACACCATCGTCAGGCTTCATTGAGATCATGTGAAAGAGAAGATGAACTGGAAAGTACCTTTTAACTTTTTCTTGTGTGTGGTTGATAGAGGAAGCCAAAGTCTAAGTAGAGAGATAACTAACTACCTTGAGCACTTCACAGGAAAATGATGGCAAGGACAAATTATTCATGTATCATCTGGGCAACCACAAATTAAAAACTCTTGGACTTAGAATCTAGTTGATGAGAACCTCAAAGGAAATCATTTGATAGAGGTGTCTTTACATTTTTACTGTGAACAGCACTAAGAAAAACATTTTCTATTGCAATCCAGCACACACATACATACCTGATTTATTTGAACAAGTTTCGTGAAATAACACTTAGCCTTCACTATACTGACATTTTTTTTCTATTCTGTTTCTCTACCAATAATAAAAACAAAATGCTGATAGCTGCTGTCTAATTTCAGGACTCTGTAATTATTAACCCTGTATAATAGGCCACAATTTATAGTTTGAAAAACATTGTACTAGAAGATGGTTGGAGAAGGCAATGGCAACCCACTCCAGTACTCTTGCCTGGCANGTTTCTCTACCAATAATAAAAACAAAATGCTGATAGCTGCTGTCTAATTTCAGGACTCTGTAATTATTAACCCTGTATAATAGGCCACAATTTATAGTTTGAAAAACATTGTACTAGAAGATGGTTGGAGAAGGCAATGGCAACCCACTCCAGTACTCTTGCCTGGCAAATCCCATGGACAGACGAGCCTGGGAGGCTGTAGTCCACGGGGTCATTAGGAATCGGACACAACTGAGCAACTTCACTTTCACTTTTCACTTTCATGCATTGGAGAAGGAAATGGCAACCCACTCCAGTGTTCTTGCCCGGAGAATCCCAGGGATGGGGGAGCCTGGTGGGCTGCCGTCTATGGGGTCGCACAGAGTTGGACACGACTGAAGCAACTTAGCAGCAGCAGCAGTAGCAGAAGATGGTCAGCTTAATATTTACGAAAATCATTAAAGAGATTGGTCTTTAAATTCTTTTATCAGAATAATGTGTAGGAAGAGAATCTCATGCCCAGGACCAATTGGGCACTTGATCTGAGTTGATTTTTTTTTTCCCCCCAGAGTTGGGATATCTGGGTTTGGGTTCCCACTGTGAAATCTAGTTTTATAATAGACCCAGTATTGTGCATTTGCTCGGGGCTCCAGGGCAAGGACTCAGTAGAACAATCAGAAAGAAGATGTTAATTGAATAGAACTTGATGATCTTCGCAGAAGCCATGGAAAACACAATTGAACTTAAAGAGCTTGTGTATGTGCGCCCTGGAAGCCATAGAAAGATCTATCTCATTGCCATATCTGCAAGCTAGAAATCGTGTTTTCTTGGGTGATGGCTGGAGTTCTTCTGTAGTCCTTAAACTCTGATCAGCTAATTAGGTCTAGCCTCCTACTTCAGAAAGCATGTGCAACTTTGTATGTTCTGGTGCTGAGTTTCCATTTTTAACTAATTGTGCTTTGAGAAGAAAGATTAATAAATCAAATGAGGGGGATGAAAAGAAAGTTCTTGCCAAATTCTTAAACAATAGGTTTTGTTGAGCTCGAAGGTTGAAACTTTGTTTGAACCCTAGTTCTTTGGAAGCAACAATTCTAGATTTTTCTTCTTCTAGATTTTTCTTCTTCATTAATTTTTCTACTTAGCTAGGTTGCTTTTATTGGGAAACATTTTAATTCACATTGCAAAGTTCAGATGATCTATTAAAGCAGATGTGTCAAATAGTGGAGAACAAGACAGCATTTAGGAATTATTGTTTTCCATGAGAGGGACAGAGTGGATTATTGAGACTTCAAAAATTTTAAAAAAAGGAAAAGCAAGGAAATTGATCTAAGGTTGCTAGAGTGGTTCATTTGCATGCTCTGGGTACATCCATGTTCCTCAGTGCTTGGCCTCTTTTTTATTTATATGTTTGCCTAGTTGTCCATTTTGGGGGGAAAGCTAATCAGATATCATGAACAGGCTCAGAGGTTAATAGGGAAATGTTCTACAGGCCATACATTTTATCATTCATACCCAATTGTCAGAGAAACAGTGTACACGTGCTTTAAGCAGTACACTTAAAGTCAGCACTGCTAAACATCATGAGCAGCTATACTTGGTGACAACTTATTGGAGAATTTTTCCATCCTGAACATTGGGGTTAAAAGTATCATTAGAAATAAAACAATTACTTTCCATTAGAAGTCTCTGTTACCAAAATCAGTTGAATATTCTAGAAGAAATTTTTCTTTTTTGACAGAAAACCCAACTTTGCATCAGTTTACTGTTAGTAACAAAATTCATTTACCTAATTAAAGTCAGTCTAATCTTAATCCTGACAACATACACTTTTTTTTCCAAAATTCCTTTTTCACAGACTTTTTGTTACTTTCTAAATCCAGAAAAATTTGTGCTTTATTTCTTTATACAAGAAACAAACAACCATAGGAAAAAATTATCACCATTTTTCCTTAACAAAAATATCTCCATTCTTCATACATTTTCTTTATTGACAACATATATCCTGCTTGCTTTACATATCAAAATATTTCACTTATCACTTTTACATATGAGGACTCACCAAGAGTCCTCAATAGCAGTTACAATTTTTAACCCTTGAAAGTTTTAACAAAACCAAGAAACAAGTGGTTGAAGTGTTACATCAGATTTTCTGATTGCAAACTTAAGAACATTCTTTATAACTTCAAAAAAACATGCATTTTTTAATAGCATAATTTTTCTTCAGTAGTACAACACATATGTTTAATAAACCCAAACATCTTTAGTTTCCCTCTTGGTCTTACAAGAAAACAAAAGTAGGTAATCAGTTTATGGAGTACAGCCAGAAAATCCAAATTATACGTTCAGTTTTAAAGCCTTTTTTCCCCTTTGTATAGTTAACCCAAGGCTGAAGATCCAGGCAAAGTGGACTGTGTTTGTGTTTCAAGGACATGATAAATGTCACTCAAACTTTTTCTCAGGCGTATTTTTGTTTTCTCAGGATCTGGAAAAAAGTGTTTTATCAAGTTAGCTTTCCCTAACTGCATATGCAAAAAGAACCAGTTTTGTGAATTTCAGGACTTTCATCTTAATCAATCTTCTTCAGATTCTGAAGAATACTGTATCCATACATGGTTCAAAAAATCATCTTTTTTAGTCATAAATTCACAACTAAATTTTTTCTTAATGAATTGAACCTGAATTTCCCATTTTATATGACGCAACAAGAATACCAGTCAACACAAATGGAATATACACTCACACACCAGAAAGAGATCCATCATAAATATCTCTGAAGGTGACCAGTACAGAGTCCCAAACAAATGCTTTATGGAGTTCCAAAACAAATGGTCCTCAATGGTAGTCAGATGTCAGAACCAATTGGCAAAATGCCCAAATGACACTTGGCACTCACAAACGGTCCTCAACATCAGACATATGTTAGAACCAACTGGCAAAATGCCCAAACAGCCTCATGTCCCAAACAGTTCTCAACATCAGACACACATCAGAACCAACTGGCAAGAATGTCCAAATAGTACTAGTGCTCACAAACAGTCCTCAACAGCAGTGAGAACCAATTGGCTGCTGCTGCTAAGTCGCTTCAATTGTGTCCGACTCTGTGCGACCCTATAGACGGCAGCCCATTGGCAAGTACTCACAAATGGGAATGTTGCCTGTGTGCACACTGGTGGACTTACCTGGTTTTGGAGCTCATCAGCTCATCCCAAATGCAGGTTTCCATTCCACCAAGAAAAGCGTAAGTTGGCAGCCAGTGCCAATCAGGGGAGAAAGAGGCGGGATCCTTAAAACAAATGGTTTCGGTCTTGGTTGTTTTAGGTACAGTGAATCTTCAGTTCCGGGGTGCTCTTGTTCCCATTTCTTTGTGGTCAGTTCTCAGAATTGTGGCAGCTCGAGTCCTGGGTACAGTCTGGTCATCATGTAGGTAACTCCTCCACCTCTGGGGTTTTGGTATCTATAAGACAGCTCACAGGATATGGCTCAGAATATTACGTACAGCCCTTGAGAAAGAACTAAAGGTCCTTGCCTATGCTGAATGACCACCTTATTCTTAGTTAGTCTCCTTAGTCTGTTTTCCTTGGTTTCAGCATTTCTCTTTCTCACTTTCTCATTTCTCACTTAATCAAACGTATTCTTTGATTAAGGTTTTTTTACAGGCACAAGGCAGGCAGAAGACATGGTGGGGGGAGGGGGAAAGGACCATATACCGTTTCATGATGACGTAGAGGCGTGGGATTGTGAGGTGAGCGGGAGGGAGGTTCAGGAGGGCAGAGGTATATGTATGCACACACCTGATTCACTAACACAACTTTATAAAGCAATTATACTAAAAAAAGAAAAATTAGCGCTGCTCAAAGTGTGGGTTCACAAACTGTAACTAGTCTGAGATAAGAACAGTACAGAAATAGGGGGTATGCTTTTAATAACCTTTATAAGAATTTGATATTCCTGTGACATTTTTACCAAATTATTTCTCCATGGTGGATTGGAAATAGAAAACCAACCGTCAGTTCTGAATCCCAAAAAGTTTGAGAAGCACAGCTCCAGTGTCTAAGGCAATATTTGGAAGCAGTCAGTGCTCAGTAAATGCTTGATCACTTATATCAGGCCTTTCCTGGTGGCTCAGACAGTAAAGAATCCACCTGCAAAGCAGGATACTTGGGATTGATCCCTGAGTCAGGAAGATTCCCTGGAGAAGGGAATGGCCACCTACTCCAGTATTCTTGCCTGGAGGAAGGCACCTGGCAGGCTACAGTCCCTGGGGGCACAAAGAGTCGGACATTATTGAGCGACTAGGCACACACACTTATTTCAGGGAACAGACTTGCCGAGGGGCCCAAGTTAATGATTTGATTCAAATATTTATGAAGTGTTTACTCTAGGGTAGCATTGTGGGCACTGTGGCTGTATATCTAGAAAAAGACACGATGGTTGTTTCTTTTCATAGAATTAACAACTAATTAAAAAGATCTCAGAGGGACAAAGAAACTACCGTAACAGCACTAGGCAAGAACTAGATGGTTACTAAAACCTCAGAACGAAAAGTAAACATTTATGTACTAAGGTTAAAATGGGAACATGGCATGTGGATGAACTTGGCAAGGAAAGTTCACAGAGCTTGTAAGGCTTGAGCAGTGAAGGCGGAGTAGGAGTTGAAGATAGAAAAAAGTATTCCAGGTTGGAGCAGAGTGGGGTGAGGTTGGGTGGGATGGGGTGGGGAAGGCTGAGAATAGGAACAAAGGCTCCCTCATACACTGGGGTGAAACTGCAGCCCTCCTCAAGATGTCCTTAGGCAGTATAGAGCTCTGGAGATTTTTCAGTATGGAAAAGCCAAGAATTATTTTCATAAGGTTATTTCATAAGTTTTGTGAAAAGGAAGGAGGTCGGGAAAGTCTGGAGGCCAGTGGAGCAAGCCAGATGGCAGCTGGTGTGGTTTGGGACTGCTGGAGGCAGAAGAAATGCCAGGAGGCACGTAGCTGCACCCCTTTTGAGCCAACAGCAATCTACCAGTCTTGGTGTCAGATGGTCCCTCAAGGGCTGTGAATACTTAGGTTGCTAAGGTCTTGTTAGTTGAGGTGACACACAGCAGTGGATGGAAAAGGAGTGTTACCTCTGGTCTAAGCATTTAAGCTCACGTGATATGACAACATTGGTATCATTACCTGGTGGACATCTGAGGAACTGACACTGGTTTGGGTGAGAGAGGTAAAGATTGTTCCTTTCTTTAGTTTCCTGTGCTAATCTCCAAATAATTCTAGAATATTGCTGCTTCTGCTTCGGCAGACAATTGGATCTGATGTGGTTTTATTTCTTCTCTTCAGGTGTGACGAAGACACAGTCTCTCTGCATGATCAGACTGATTGCTCCAGTCTCAGGTAGGACCCACCATTGCCTGGTTCTTAATTATGAAGAACAGAAACCATCTGGTCTGGTGTCTTAACTCTCTTTGAATTCTAATTTTTTGTTCTCATGTCCTATTTCTTCTAAAAGATTATCAGCTCTTGAAGAAGGTTTTGTTCACTTTTGGGTACCTCCTTCGCACTCAGGACAGTATCTTTTCTATGGAGAATGCTCAGTAAATGCCTATTGAATTAAACATTGATTAGTGCATTTAAATGTTCTCATTATAGACTTTAAGGAAGAGGTTCTAGAATTATTCACCAAAAATGGCAGTCTTGGTCATCAGGGGGGGTCATGGTATGATGGCAAAAATCTTAACGTTAACCATTTCTCTTCCAAGTTTGCTGTGTTCAAGCACTTTCACATAACATTTCATCATTTAATCTTAACAGCCAAAAGGAAGCTGTTGTTTCCTTCCTCATCTGAGGTGGAAAAACCGAGACTCAGAGGGATTATATCTCATCCAGTATAACACAGCTGTGATGAGGCAGAATTTGGACTCTGGTATATGTGACACAAAAGTCCACTTGTTGGATAAGGAACATTTGTTGAGAGCCTTTGTTTCATACTTTTTTGTGTGCATCAGAAACCACTGGAGACAGATATGGGATGTAGAAATACAAATCAGTCTCTGCTCCCAGGGATTCAGTGTACTGGAGCAGATAGACAAGAATATAGGTGATGATGCGTGCGTTAAGTGCTGTTTTACTACAGGGAAACAGAAGACTCACTTAGAAGGACCAAATAGCCCAGTGAGGTTTCTGGGATGGATTCCTGAAGAAAACTACACGTGGCACGTGTCTCCTTTTTTTTTTTTTTTT
>SJYA01003127.1:0-68830 GCA_006410615.1 Neotragus moschatus
TGGGGTTGCAAAGAGTCAGACACGATTGAGTGACTGAACTGAACTGAAGGCAGAAAGAGAAAACTAAGTATCATTTGTTTTAGTAAAGGAAAAACTAACACATCATTGTAAAGCAATTATACTCCAGTAAATATAACAGAAAATAAAAGATTTTATGAAATATAAACACTATGCCCTATTTTCAAATGAGTAACTATTTATTGTATTCCCTTAAGGCAAGCTTTAGTATAATTGAGGCTTATTTCACTTGAGTAAATNGAAAGAGAAAACTAAGTATCATTTGTTTTAGTAAAGGAAAAACTAACACATCATTGTAAAGCAATTATACTCCAGTAAATATAACAGAAAATAAAAGATTTTATGAAATATAAACACTATGCCCTATTTTCAAATGAGTAACTATTTATTGTATTCCCTTAAGGCAAGCTTTAGTATAATTGAGGCTTATTTCACTTGAGTAAATGATTAAGTTTTTCCAGAATTTTAATGTGGAAATTGATTGAGAAACACTGTGTTGCCCAACTGTAAATTCTTTTAAAAATAATTGAACCTAATTCATTTAATCATACCTTATAAGTGCTCCCTGATGTGAGTTTCCAATTTATCTTACATCATGCTACAATCTAAGAGTGCTTCCAGTTATTCCAGCTTCGGAAAAAAAAGTCAAATTATATAAAAAAGAAGAAGGATTATGAAACATAATTGCCTATAATAAACTGTTTCATTAAATATACAATTTAACAAGTAAAATTATTATTAGTGACCACTTCAAAAAAATATTACATCAATATTCTGTATTCTTGCCCCATAACTCTAAAATTCAATTATATGTAGATTTCATTTTTGAATCAATTATTTATATTATCTATTATTATAAAAATTAAATACATATACTACATGAAAAAATATTTTAATTCATTATTAAATTTTTCTGGCTTTATTAACAGTAGGATAAATTTTCAGAATATGTCCCTATCCTCTAAATCTACTATTCACAGTCTAGATGGTGAAGCCACAGCATTGGTGGGAGCTTGTAAGAAGTGCAGAATCTCAGATCCAACTTAGACTTGCCAGATCAGGATCTGCAGTTTAACAAAATCCTTAGCAGAAGCCTGTGAACAAATCTTTATTGCTAGTTGATAAGTTCAGGATTGACAAATAATACCTTTTGAAAGAAAATGTTCAACAACTGGGGACACTTCACCTGTGATTGCCTCTTTTCTCAAGAGCCAGTCTCATGAGAAATGAAAATCCTTGGAGAGTATTTGAATCCATGTTATTTATTGCCTACTATAGCTAAATCCAGGATATACCTTCGTCGCACAGTGATCACAACTGCTCAGGGGAGAACTAAGAAAGGTGCAGATGTTTGCTACCTTGAAGCTGAAGAAACACACACTGAAGACTTCGAATTGGAGATGCTGATCTGTGCTGCATAACGGCTTCAAAAGTGACTCTGGAGACCAGGGCTTTCAGGCCCACTCTCCCAGCACTAAAAGCAGCAGAATGCTGGGTACCTATCACTCTACACACCAACACTAGTGCTACTATTCCCTGAGAGCAAATTGTGAAATAGAGCTGGCATTGAGATCTCCAGGAACAAAGAAAGGTGAGTGTGTGGATTTTATACTTGGTATTTGAGACTTCAATTATGAAAGTAATAACCGTTGGCATTCAGGCAAATATTCCACAGCATCTTCATTCATAAAATTGTCAGTTTATTCATAAACCATGTTTTTAAACTTTCTGTGATGTGCCAGATGTGGGATATTTTCTTGGATACAGAGGAAACTAAGTCACATTTGTTCATCATTTGATTTCTAGTACAGCTGGAGTCTGAAAATGTGCTGTTTAGAAATGGAGGATTATTGAGCTTGTATAAGAACGTGTAATCAATTAGAAGGAATCTGGAGTTTTCATGATGATATTCTGCTTTCCTCATGGCTCAGGTGATAAAGAATCTGCCTGCAATGTGGGAGACCTGGGTTTGATATCTGGATTGGGAAGATCCCCTGGAGAAGAGAATAGTGACCCACTCCAGTAATCTTGCCTAGAGTATCCCATGGATAGAGGAGCCTGGTGGGCTACATGAGGTCACAAAGAGTCAGACGTGACTGAGCAGCTAACACTACTGCTACAATAATGACATTAATTCTAAATGAGATCAGTAAAGAAAAACTATGTAGCAGATAATAGAGATGAATGGGGTTGGTGAGGCTATTATTTCATATGAGTAAGTAAAAATCTAGATAAATTGAGAGAATTTGACTTATTCCAGAAAATGAACATTTTCTGAATTTGAATGTAAGTTTCTGAAACCAGAAGGAATCAGATGTGAACTGAGTCTGATTGAGTGTATTTGGTGATTAAGAACAGACATTTCTAAGAACTCAAAATTTTAGAATATTTTTCCTTGTATTCTTAGATCTTTCAAATGCCGTACATAAAATGCCTTGTCTCTTTAGAGTCCCTTGAGATACATAAAGACATCTGTTAATTATCCCAACATCTCAAATATTTTTCAAGTTTTACAGTCTTTATTTGCCTTTTATCTCGTCAATATTCCTCCTTAAAAAGAATACCCACAACTAAACTCCAAACTCATTTATAATTTGTGTGTAGCATAGTGCTTCCCAACCTAATCTCACACATAGAAAATGGTAATATTTGTGTGAAGTGACAGGTTAAGTGAATCAGGCTGCATGTGGCCAGCAGTGATCAGCTTAACCCATGAAGAAGTATTGGTTCTATCTCACTTCCTCATGTCTGTGGCTTTGTAGTTCCATGGAATTAATATCAGAAAATCATGTTACTGGAATTACTGCTGATCATACTCTAGATATTGTGTTTCTACAAGTGCAATCTGAAACTAATTTCTTTATTAACCAGTCACTTAATTTGTGAATTTTATTAAGTTAATAAAAAACTGACCCCTTATTCTTTTCAAATGAATGGCACACAAAGCTATATCCAGTGTTCAAATGATTAGGTTTTTTTAATCTAAATTTTAAACATAAATACTCCTTACTTCACTAAACTTCTATTTGTTTGTTTTAACTGTTTTCAGTGTTTCTATTCATTTTTCCAGTTGCTGTCACCCTAGGGGTCTAAGTCGTACAAATTTGGAAGGTTTTGTTGATCACAGAATGTGCACTAATCAGGGGGCACTGGCAATTTTCAAGCCCAAGCTTCACTGAGCAAAGAAAATTTTCAGCAGAGGGTTTTAGTACCAACTGCTCTTTTCTAACTGTATTCCTACCTATCCCCATTAAAAGTCAAATAAGCTAAGGCCAGTAAGTAGCAACTTTGTCATTTTTAATGTTCAGTGATTCCATCTTATATGCTAATAAATAACTCAAACCCCATATAAACAGAGCTTATGTCATTGCTATATACACCTAATTCTTACATTAGGTGTATAAGATGAGCTTTGGATCAGGACTAATAAATAACAGAAGGCATTTTGAAACAAAAATTACAAAATATTCCATTCCCTAGCTCTGAATCCATTAGGAGAGCTGTTCAAATTTGCATGCCCCTCTGAGTTTTCACTCCAATTTTATTTTCATACTATGCTTCTTTATAATGAATATTAGGCCTTCTTAATGTCAAATTTTGAATTTCATAAGGTAAGTAACTGTGTTTTTATAATTTTTATACTCTAGACTAAACTTCATTTTGAAATGAAGTGCTGTTTCAGCAATTTTTCCCAAATTATTAAAGAAAGAAAGAAGGAAGGAGGTAGGGGAAGGATAAAAAGGAAGAAAGGGAAGAAAGGGGGGAAGAAATAAGAAGACAACAGGAAAAGAAAGGAGAAAAAAATTTCTCAAGTTCTCCACCTAAAACATGCTGCTACATGAACTTTGTGTCTTCTAACACAGTAGTTCCCAAACCTCACTGATTATCAGAATTACATTGGCAGTTTTGTCGGCTTATTTGTTGTATATTATTTTGATTATCAGGTGTTGAGATCTTTAAAATCTTCCAAGATTCTAAACACTTTTGAGGACATTTTTAAAGATAAAGAGCAAAAAGGAAAAGCATTTTTAAAATAAAAGTATCAAATATTAGACTAAAAAGGAGGCAATGGTAATGATTTAACTAAAGTAACAGCACATATAATAAAAGAGAAATTTGATAAAATTCTGGAATTCTGGAAGTACCAAGATTTGTGAATTATTTAAAATTGTAGAGGCAATCTTTCAAAGAGACAGAAACAAAAATGAGTTATCAGAGCTATTCTACAGAGATTAATCTATCCCTGGAGTAAAGAATGTTAAGGAAGATGATTTTTAATTACATGTTTACATTTTTACACTCATTATTTTTATAAATGTTGTGATCTCTCTAGGTGATTCTGATGATCAGCCATATTGGGGAATCCTGAATTAACAGACCATCCTTGTGTTCAGATATGTTCTTTTACGTCTGACTGTAAAGTGACCGCAGAACTCCATCTTACCCACGAGTGTATCATGAGAGCCAGCGCCACTTGACTATGTGAAGTGATGATCAGTTATTATGTTCATGTTCATAAACTAAAATCTTGGCCTTGATGTAAGATTCTTTTGACTTGAAATAGGTTAGAATCCAGAAATTTGGAAGAAAGAAGAGTGCTCAAATAGTAGTAGAAATGTTCATTTTGACTGCGTTTAAAAGTCCAGAAATCAGTGTTTTTCTTAAACTTTATGAAATATCTCAAGTATAAGATTATTGAAGTTTATAATTGTATTCTAGTTCAACCAGAATCACAGTTTGTCCTAGAATGACAATAGAAGCTAAAGAGACCCCCCACATTTTGTATGTCCTCTGATGACCATCAAAGAATGATCTCAGCAGGATTACTCTCTGCCTCACACACATGCATGTGTTCATAAATCTCTCTCTCTCCCCCTCTCTCTCTCACACACACACACCCCAACACAAAAATACACTCATTTCCTTATTTTTAAACTTAGAACCTGCTGAGAAGACAATGGACCCTGGAAATCACTCCTCAGTGACTGAGTTCATCCTCGCTGGGCTCACAGAGAAACCAGAGCTCCAAATTCCCCTTCTGGTCTTCTTCCTAGGAATCTACTCAGTCACAGTGGTGGGGAACCTGGGCATGATCACACTGATAGGGCTCAGTTCTCACCTGCACACCCCCATGTACTATTTCCTCACCAATTTGTCCTTTATTGATTTCTGTCATTCCACTGTCGTTACCCCCAAAATGCTGGTGAACTTTGTGACAGAGAAGAATATCATCTCCTACCCGGAGTGTATCACTCAGCTCTATTTCTTTATTGTTTTTATTCTTGCAGAATGTTATATGTTGGCTGTAATGGCATATGACCGCTATGTTGCCATCTGCAACCCTTTGCTTTACAATGTCATCATGTCTTATTATAGGTGCTTCCAGCTCACAGTGACAGTTTATATTTTGTGCATCATTGAATCTGCAATCCATACAGGCTTTATGATTAGACTCTATTTCTGCAAGGCCAATGTGATTAACCATTATTTTTGTGATCTCTTGCCACTCTTGGAGCTATCCTGTTCTAGCATCTCCATGAATGAATTATTGGCTCTAGTCTTTAGTGCTTTTAATATCCTGATTCCTGTTTTAACCATCCTTGCTTCCTACGTCTTCATCCTCTATAGCATCCTTCAAATCCACTCCACTGAAGGCAGGTCCAAAGCCTTCAGCACCTGCAGCTCCCATATCTCAGCTGTTGCTGTTTTCTATGGATCTGTAGCATTTATGTACCTGCAGCCATCATCAGTCAGCTCCATGGACCAAGGGAAAGTGTCCTCTGTGTTTTATACCTGCATTGTACCCATGCTAAACCCTCTAATCTACAGTCTGCGGAATAAGGATGTCAAATTTGCTCTGAAGAAAATTCTGGACAGTGGAAAATGTAGATGAATAGACTCAATGTCATAGTGTCATATCAGAAATATGTCTTTGGTTTGCTGAGATATGCAATGCTTTAGTTTTATTGTTCAAATTTTTGGAAATTCAGAATCATTTTCTCATCTAATACCTTTCCCAAATTCTCTCTGGGCCACTTCCATTGAACGTGTGTTATAGTGACTATGTATGGAGAAATAACAAGAATAAAGCCAGAGAGTAAGAATTAAAGAAGTTCCAGTTTAACTAAGAAAAAAATACAAACAGCAACAACTATAACGATTAACACAAAATAATAACATACATGATTGAGATAGTATAAAATACCAAGCACAAAGCCCAGTACTTTAAAGTAGATAACTTCATTTAATATTTACAGGTTTCTCTCAGAGCAAGCCCTAGTACTATTTTACTTTGAAATCTGAATAAACTGACACTTATTTAGTTTCAGTAAATGTCCAAGTTCCCAAACATAATAAATGACAAGAGTCTAGAATGTCTAGTTCCAGAATCCATGATTTTACTCAAAGTGATATATTGGCCCCAAGTAATCACGAGTAAGTCTAAGGCCGTCCCAGTAATTTTCTTCTGTACATTAATCTACAGTTCCTTATAAGACTGTGCCATTTTCTTCTCTCTCTCCAATCTTAGTATCACTTTTGTTTCATTTGATATAATGAAAATAAGCAAAATATTTCAAACCTGTCTTAATCAAAGGAAAAAGAAATCAGTTGGAGAGTTACTGCAGAATCTTATGATAGAAACTTACTAAAGAGATTCAAATTTTCATGCTCAACACCAACAATTTTTATAAAAGCAGTTAAACATATTTTATCTTTATACAAATAATGCTGTATTATTTATGAAAAAACTACTCATAGTAGCCAAAAAAGCCATAATTTACAAATAATTGCCATTCCATATCAGTTTTATCTCAGAAACATTTCTTCTTTCCCCTTATGATTCCTTATTTGCTTCTGGGCATTTTACCACCTGGTTACTATAAACCTGGGTCTTCCCTGGTGCCTCAGTGGCAAAAAATCTGCCTGGTAATGCAGGACAGGTGAGTCCAATCCCTGAGTCAGGAAGATCCCTTGGAGAAAGAAATGGCACCCCACTCCAATATTCTAAACTGGGAAATTCCATGGACAGAGGAGCCTGGTGGTCTGTAGTCTATGGGTGTCAAAAAAGAGTCGGACATGACTCAGAGACTAAGCAACAACTATAAATTCTCATGAAATTCTAAATATTCAGCTGTCTTCTGTCTCTTCTCAGTTCAAAACATTTACTCATTAATAACAGGTCAATGTTCTTCGGAAAGTGTTTAACCTTATTCACCTGTAGTGTCTAATTATGTAACAAAAACACATAACATAATATTATTTACTACCCTTGTATCCCATTATCCATTAACTCATTGATGTCAGACATTCATTTTCCAAGTGCTCTCATATTATTTGACTTAATTTTAATCAGTATTTTAAAAGAAGATAAATGGCTACAATTAAAACTCCTATCCTTCCAATTAAAATTAATTTAGAAAAATGATTTTAAAAAACCTCCCATCTCAGGCATGATTCCTTCTCTGATACATATATATATATTCTAGAATATATATGTATATACATATACACACACACCATATATATATAGATATATATGTATATATACAGTCTTTCTGCTTGNCAATTAAAATTAATTTAGAAAAATGATTTTAAAAAACCTCCCATCTCAGGCATGATTCCTTCTCTGATACATATATATATATTCTAGAATATATATGTATATACATATACACACACACCATATATATATAGATATATATGTATATATACAGTCTTTCTGCTTGTGCAATCTTGATTCCATAACCTGGAAGCACAAACTTAAGAACTTATGCTTTTGAATTGCTGTGTTGGAGAAGATTCCTAAGAATCCCCTGGACTGCAAGGAGATCAAATCCTAAAGGAAATCAACCCTGAAAATTCATTAGGAGGACTAATACTGAAACTGAAGCTCTAGTACTTTGGCCACCTGATGCAAAGAGCTGACCTATTAGAAAGAAAGACCCGAAGCTGGGAAACATTGAAGTCAGAAGGAGAAGGGGACTACAGAGGATGAGATGGTTGGATGGCATCACCGATTCAATGCACATGAGTTTGAGCAAGTGCTGAGAGGTGGGGAAGGACAGGGAAGCCTGGTGTGCTGCAGTCCATGGGGTCACAAAGAGTCGGACATGACTGAGCAACTGAACAACAACATATCAGAACATATACCCTATTAGAACTGAAAGAATGCCATCTATGGGTTTCTTAACACTTTTAAGCATGTACAGTCACAGGAAAAATATTTGTTTTTAATTTTTGTTTACATCTTTTCTGTGTCTGACCTTTTGTTGTTGTTGTTCACTCACTCAGTCATGTCTGACTCTTTGTGACCTAAGGAACTGGAGCAGTTCAGACTTCCCTGTCCTTCACCATCTCCTGGGGCTTACTCAAACTCATGTCCACTGAGTCAATGACGCCATCCAACCATCTTGTCTTCTGTTGTACCCTCCTTTTTCTCCTATGTTCAATCTTTCCCACCATCAGGGTCTTTTCCAGTGAGTCAGCTCTTCACATCAGGTGGCCAAAGTATTGGAGCTTCAGCTTCAGCATCAATCCTTCTAATGAATATTCAGGATTTATTTCCTTTAGGATTAACTGGTTTGATCTCCTTGCAGCCCAAAGGACTCTCAAGAGTCTTCTCCAACAACACAGTTCAAAAGTATCAACTGTTCAGTGCTCAGCCTTTATGTTCCAGCTCTCACATCTGTACATAACTACTGGAAAAGCCAAAACTTTGACTAGACAGACCTTTGTCAGCAAAGTAATGCCTCTGCTTTTTAATATGCTGTCTAGGTTGGTCACAGCTTTTCTTCCAAGGAGTAAACGTCTTTTAAATTTGTGGCTTCAGGCATCATCTGCAGTGATTTTGGAGTCTACTGTTTCTGTTTCTTCCCATCTATTTGCCATGAAGTGATGGGACAAGATGCCATGATCTTAGTTTTTTGAATGTTGAGTTTTAAGTCAACTTTTCACTGTCCTCTTTCACCTTCATCCAAAGATTCTTTAGTTCCTCTTCTCTTTCTGTCATAAGGGTGATGTCATCTGCATATCTGAGATTATTGACATTTCTCCCACCAACCTTGGCTCCACCTTGTGCTTCATCCAGCCAGGCATTTTGCATGATGTACTCTACATACAAGTTAAATAAGCAGGGTGATAATATACAGCCTTGACCTTTACCAAACTCCAAAATCTCTTTCTCACTTTTTTTTTTATTCAGCACACTGAAGTCACTGTAAATCATTGTCTGCTCACCTATAAGGTGGCATTCCAGACACACATATTGCCCTTCAAATATCCTAGAATCCTGCAGCCACAGCAAATCCAATGCTAAAGAAACCTTTTAACTGGGGGGCATCTTGCTTAAATCTGANTCACACTTTAAATCCCATCTATAGATACCATCTCTATATGTCGCTGTATATGTTATATATGCACATACATATATGTATATATGTGGATATGCATATGATTATATATATACACACTATACTATGACTCACTCATCTATTAATCAGTTGATGGACATAAATTTGAATTATTTCCAATTTGCATTGTTATGCATAAAGCTGCATGCATGTTTTTATGATTATAAACATGGCTAAATGCTTTAATAGAAGCAAAACCAATACAATATTGTAAAGTAATTAACCTCCAATTAAAATAAATAAATTTATATTTTTTAAAAAGAAAATATATTTATTATATTTGAAAATGAGGCTTTATAAATATTGAATTTATTTTTTATTGGGGTTTCTTTTTTATTTATTTATTTTAATTGGAGGCTAATTACTTTACAACATTGTATTGGTTTTGCCATACATCAACATGAATCTGCCACGACTGTACATGTGTTCCCCATCCTGAACCCCCCTACCTCTTCCCTCCCTGTACCATCACTCTGGGTCATCCCAGTGCACTAGCCCCAAGCATCCTGTATCCTGCATCGAACCTGGATTGGTGATTCATTTTTTATATGATATTATACATGTTTCAATGCCATTCCCCAAATCATCCCACCCTTTCCCTTTCCCACAGAGTCCAAAAGACTGTTCTATACATCTGTGTCTCTTTTGCTGTCTCACATACAGGATTATTGTTACCATCTTTCTAAATTCCATATATATGCGTTGGTATACTGTATTGGTGTTTTTCTTTCTGGCTTTAGATGTACCTTCCTTCCATAAATAGACCCAGAGTTAAGTGATTATATAGGTGGAAATGATGCCAAAAATGTGAATCATTTATATGGAGCACTCTACTCCAAATGAAAAAGAACGTAATGAATTCCCTCCCATGACAGTGTTTTACTCTTTCCCCTCCAGAGACTACACAGATGGAAATGGCAGCAGAAAATCACTCCTCAGTGACTGAGTTCATCCTTGCTGGGCTCACAAAACAGCCACGACTCCAGCTGCCCCTTTTCCTCCTCTTCCTAGGAATCTATGTGGTCACAGTGGTGGGGAACGTGGGCATGATCATACTGATTAGGCTCAGTTCTCGCCTGCACACCCCCATGTACTATTTCCTAAGCAGTTTGTCCTTCATTGACCTCTGTCANTTAATTGGAGGCTAATTACTTTACAACATTGTATTGGTTTTGCCATACATCAACATGAATCTGCCACGAGCGTACACGTGTTCCCAATCCTCAACCCCCCCTTCTTCCTCCTTCCCTGTACCATCACTCTGGGTCATCCAGTGCACTAGCCCCAAGCATCCTGTATCGTGCATCGAATCTGGATTGGTGATTCGTTTCTTATATGATATTATACATGTTTTAATACCATTCTCCCAAATCATCCCACCCTCTCCCTCTCCCACAGAGTCCAAAAGACTATTCTATACATCTGTGTCTCTTTTGCTGTCTCGCATACAGAGTTATTGTTACCATCTTTCTAAATTCCATATATATGCATTAGTATACTGTATTGGTGTTTTTCTTTCTGGCTTTATGTACCTTCCTTCTATAAATAGATCCAAAGTTAAGTGATTATATAGGTGGAAAGGATGCCAAAAATGTGAATTATTTATATGGAGCATTCTACTCCAAATGAAAAAGAACATAATGAATTCCCTCCGATGACAGTGTTTTACTCTTTCCCCTCCAGAGACTACGCAGATGGAAATGGCAGCAGAAAATCACTCCTCGGTGACTGAGTTCATCCTTGCTGGGCTCACAGAACAGCCACGACTCCAGCTGCCCCTTTTCCTCCTCTTCCTAGGAATCTATGTGGTCACGGTGGTGGGGAACGTGGGCATGATCATACTGATTAGGCTCAGTTCTCGCCTGCGCACCCCCATGTACTATTTCCTAAGCAGTTTGTCCTTCATTGACCTCTGTCAGTCCACTGTCGTTACCCCTAAAATGCTGGTGAACTTTGTGACAGAGAAGAACATCATCTCCTACCCTGAATGTATGACCCAGCTCTTTNGGGGAACGTGGGCATGATCATACTGATTAGGCTCAGTTCTCGCCTGCGCACCCCCATGTACTATTTCCTAAGCAGTTTGTCCTTCATTGACCTCTGTCAGTCCACTGTCGTTACCCCTAAAATGCTGGTGAACTTTGTGACAGAGAAGAACATCATCTCCTACCCTGAATGTATGACCCAGCTCTTTTTCTTTCTTGTTTTTATAATTGCAGAATGTTACCTGTTAGCTGCAATGGCATATGACCGCTATGTTGCCATCTGTAGCCCCTTACTGTATAATTCCATCATGTCACATCAGGCTTGTTCCTCCCTCATTTCGGGAGTGTATATGATGGGATTAGNTGTTGCCATCTGTAGCCCCTTGCTGTATAATTCCATCATGTCACATCAGGCTTGTTCCTCCCTCATTTCAGGAGTGTATATGATGGGATTGATATGTGCATTCTCTCACACAGGCTGCATGCTTAAGATTCATTTCTGCAAATTAGATGTGATCAACCATTATTTCTGTGATCTTCTGCCTCTCCTAAAGCTCTCCTGCTCTAGCACCTATGTCAACGAAATACTGGTCCTATGTTTTGGTACACTTAACATCTTTGCCCCCATCCTGACCATCCTCAGCTCCTACATCTTTATCATTTCCAGCATCCTCCACATTCGTTCCACGGAGGGCAGGTCCAAAGCCTTCAGCACATGCAGCTCCCACATCTCAGCTGTCACTATTTTCTATGGATCTGAAGCATTCATGTACCTGCAGCCATCATCTGTGAACTCCATGGACCAAGGGAAAGTGTCCTCTGTGTTTTATACTATTCTTGTGCCATTGCTGAATCCCCTAATCTACAGCCTCAGGAATAAAGATGTCAATGTTGCCCTGAAGAAAATTCTTGAGAGAAGAATATTTTTGTGACCAGACATAACATGAGTGTGATATTTTAGAGCTAGTCATTGCTTGTTACATTGAATGGATATATGATTCTCTTACTTCAAAATCCTTACCAGAGCTTAAAATCTGAGTTAAGAACAAAGTTTCATGCTTTGTTACATTGCTCAAACCAGTATGCCTCTTACTATGCCANTTTGTGACCAGACATAACATGAGTGTGATATTTTAGAGCTAGTCATTGCTTGTTACATTGAATGGATATATGATTCTCTTACTTCAAAATCCTTACCAGAGCTTAAAATCTGAGTTAAGAACAAAGTTTCATGCTTTGTTACATTGCTCAAACCAGTATGCCTCCTACTATGCCATTTATTGTTTGTGGTGTGTACTTGCATGCTTACTGTCCAAAATATACTATCTACTGTAATGTTCATAAAGGTTACCCCCATGCTTGTATTTTACTTCCATATCTTCAAGACCTAAAATAGTTCCTGACACTAGAAAGACTTTGACAACTTCACTATTTCCTTTTTAAAAACATTTATNGAACAAAGTTTCATGCTTTGTTACATTGCTCAAACCAGTATGCCTCCTACTATGCCACTTATTGTTTCTGGTGTGTACTTGCCTGCTTACTGTCCAAAATATACTATCTACTGTACTGTTCATAAAGGTTATACCCCCATGCTTGTATTTTACTTCCATATCTTCAAGATCTAAAATAGTTCCTGACACTAGAAAGACTTCGATAACTTCCTTATTTCCTTTTTAAAAACATTTATGTGAAGTCATATATATCTCATACTGTCTTTGTCCATTACTTTCTCTAATTAGCTACATATGACTTTTTTTCAGCTCTCAATATTTGTATTCATTTATTTTTCTTTTACTTTATGATACTCTATTGGTTTTGCCATACATCGCCATGAATCTGCCAAGTTAAAATCAATTAAATTTATATTTGACGAGTTCTTCAAAGACCTGCAATAAAACTGATGACATCATAAATTATTTCTATACAAAAACTTAGAAGCATGAATGTAAGTAGCTTCTGTATCAAGCCCCAGTGCAGGTAACATAACTTGTGAACAGCTGATTTCTTAAGTCATTAAATGAAGTTAAAAAGCCAATAACCTTGAAACAAAACTCTTGGTTTTCAAGCATGCAGTCTACATGTGTTAAAAAATAGTATGTGTGGTTGGTATCTGATGGGTCAACATAACAAATCTGGAGATACATTGGTATCTGGAACTCAAATACTCCAGTCTAGATTACCATGGTTTCCTATACCCAAGCAGAACTTCACCCCTATTGATATTGAGAAAATTCTTAATATGTAGAATTTTACCACATGCAAATTATAGTTCAACAAATTTGCCTTTAAGATAAAGAGAAAATACGATATATTTTGCTATATTGCTGTAATCAGAGTTGTGGATCTTCCTAGGTTGTCACCTTGAACCAGAACATGATTTTTAATTATTCTATACATTAAGCAAACAACAACTAGTAAATTTTTTCACATTAAGTGGCATATCTCTATATTATTCCTCAATATTTGTTTTTTTATAGAGTTAGATAAAGTCATTAACTTATTCTACTTGTTAGGAACTTTTCATGAGGTTATGACAGTAACCAGTTGAAACCTTCCTGCAGCCTACATGTTAAAATATTCCAAGTACTACTACTTTATAAATACATCATGGCATCTAAATACAGTTAATATATGTCAAGGAGAAAACAAATTGTTCAAATATTGCACACAAATTTTTAATGTTTTTTTTAATCTCTTTTGTGAAATCACTTTAGAATGTTCCTTTAATGCAGGTCTTAAAATTTTCCTAAAATTTTGAATTCTTATATAGCTTGACATGAAATTCACCAGAGTTCTAATAAGATCTATCCCAGCCTTTCTTCCTACCTATAATCTAACAAAAATGAAAAATTACAACGATATGACACTATTAAACACTAGAGAGTCAATGGGAGAAAAGGGAATTGCTAATTGTAACTCTTCCCAAGAGTTGATACGTGTGGGATATGATCCTAATGGGAGATTATTAGCATTATCTGTTCCTCATCTGACTCTTAGCATCAATACTCAGATTATAAGTCACCATTTACATCAACCAACATTTGCATGGGGCCATCGACTTCAACAGAAGCCAGGACCAGTGACTCACAATTATTACAACAGAGTCTTCTGGGTTATGACCCTATAACGACAAGAAGTCCTTCAAGGTTAGTACTCAGTACTATCCACCTGCATCACCAGAACCATTTTCCCTACAGAGAAATAGAGGAGAAGAATACACAGCACTAGTGTTTTGGGGACAAAGAGGGGTGTATCTGCATCCCAGTCCAGGACTTTAGAAAGCTGAATCTTCTGTTCTAGGTCGCTCAGATGAAAAGATGTGAGTAGCTATTTTTCTGTCTCTATTGCTCCTCACTCTAATATCTACATCCCCTGAGGAGGAAAGGTTCCCTTATCATCTCTCTGTCCCCACTGGATTAAAGTATGGCCAGTATTTCTTTGTTTACTCATTTCAACTCAGGTAGTGTGAGAGCTTTGTTCACTTGTGTTGGAGTCTATGTTAGCTTATCACTATACTCCTTTCAATAATTTTATTAAAAATCATATTTATTGATACTTATATATAAGGCATTGTGCCAAGCACTGTCTTGAGTTAACAGTCTAGTACAGAAGAAAAGCCGATAAGTAACTCATAATAATTGATACAGAATTAAGCACGTACTAAATGTAAACATGAGAAAGGTATCCTCAGCACACAGAAAATGATCCTATTACCTGGGGTTTCCATTATTAAAGCCTTTAACTTAAGGACCCTAACTATTGAATATATTTCATCAGATACACTGGGAATGTGTGAGAGAGGATAAAGGAATATAATGAGTCATAAAAGAAATTCTATCAAATGCTGTTTTGTATAATACTTGAAACATGTGACACCTGGTGAGAGATGAAAAATAAAAGTTTTTGTTGTTGGGTGATATAAATCATTGAATGACAGAACTTTATTCAAACTTCATTTGGAGACCTTGGAAAATATTAATATTTAGGAAGTTTATATTTAGTAAAATCTTCCATATGAGGATCTTTGTATGTATTTAGGTAGAAAGGAGGAATAAGAAAATGTCTTAAGAAAAAAAAAATCCAGCCATCATCAGTTCAGTTCAGTCGCTCAGTTGTATCCAACTATTTGTGACCCCATGGACTGCAGCACACAAGGCCTCCCTGTCCATCACCAACTCCCAGAGTCTACCCAAACTCATGTCCATTGAATCATTGATGCCATCTAATCATCTCATCCTCCGTCATCCCCTTTTTCTCCTGCACTGAATCCTTCCCAGCATCAGGGTCTTTTCAAATGAGTCAGTTCTTCACATCAGGTGGCCAACTATTGGAGTTTCAGATTCAACATCAGCCCTTCCAGTGAATAATCAGGACTGATTTCCATTAGGATGGACTTGTTGGATCTCCTTGCAGTCCAAGGGACTCTCAAGAGTCTTTTCCAACACCACCGTTCAAAAGCATCAATTCTTCAGTGCTCAGCTTTCTTTATAGTCCAACTCACATCCATACATGACTGCTGGAAAAACCATAGCTTTGACTAAACCAACTTTTGTTGGCAAAGTAATGCCTCTGCTTTTTAATATGCTGTCTAGGTTGGTCATACCTTTTCTTCCAAAGAGCAAGTGTCTCTTAATTTCATGGCTGCAGTCACCATCTGCAATGATTTTGGAGCCCAAGAAAATAGAATCTGTCACTCTTTCCATTGTTTCCCCATCTATTTGCCATGAAGTGACGGAATCAGATGCCATGACTTTAGTTTTCTCAATGTTGAGTTTTAAACCAGATATTTCACTCTCCTCTTTCACTTTCCTCAAGAGGCTCTTTAGTTTTTCTTTGCTTTCTGTCATAAGGGTGGTGTCATTGGCATATCTGAGGTTATTGATATTTCTCCCAGAAATCTTGATTCCAGCTTGTACTTCATCTGGCCCAGCAATTCTTATGATGTACTGTGGATATAAGTTAAATAACCAGGGTGACAATATGCAGCCTAGACATACTCCAGTCATCATAGCAGAAATGAAAATGTCACTAAACCAAACGATATAGTGGAACAAACTCAATTGATCAAAATTAAAATAACATTGACAGTATTAAGGTTTTTCCAAAGGTATGGACCATGCTAAGCATCTCATAGGAATCATTTATCAGAATTTACATGGAAGGTAGATTTCATTGTTTATGTTTTTTGGAGAGTTGGAGAGTAAACATGTTATCTCAAGACCACACAGCAAGAATGGTGTTTAGCTGAGGATTCAATCTCCTACTCTCTACCATATTCAGGATCCATTAGAATGAAGACAATAGAAGTACATTAAATCCAACTACCCATTAGGTGTGTCCTTAAAGAATATCTGCTATGTACATAGTTAGTCTGTGCTCAAATTTTTATGATTGTCAGCTTGGGGTGTGTCTGATAATAGGGATATTTGTCTTTGCTGTAAAACCAAATATTTCTTTCCATAATTTGAACCAGTTAGTTTTACTCAATCCCTTGAACATATAAAATAATTTCGGTACCTCTCACTGCCATATAATGAACGTTGAGATAACTGCCCGGTGTCACAAGAATTTTTCCTTTGCTGGAAAAATATATCTTCGGTTGTTTTAGCCATCTTAAAATACCATATTTCTAGATCACATTTATGAAACTGTGCAGCTTCTCCTTTATCACACAACAGTATTTTACTTCAAACTGAACACAATAGTCCAAATATTGCTTGAATATGAATTTCTATTTTCTAGTACCTACTCATTTCCTTTGCAAATCTAGACCAAAGGTACACTGGTCTTTAAAAAAACATGTCACTGTTGACTAGTATTGAATTGACACTAAAATTACTTATTTTATTTTGCATGTACTTTACTCATCCACATCTCTACCATCTTTGAATTTTTTGAGAGCATGTGCAAAATACATGATTATATTTTTAAAACGTTGGCATATCTAACACTTAGTGCTTCTGTATAGATCAAATTCAGTACAGTGATGCCTTGGTCATAGTGGTGGAGTACATGGCTTGTATTTAGGCCATTATATTCTTACCCCTAAGATTATCCTATTTAGAATAAGAAGAATGGTTCCTGGGGTGGGAAAATCTATTGAGGAATAAACATGATGTCTGCCAAGCAGTTGCATTTCTGCCCTCTGGAGTCAAAGTCCAGGGAGAAGGAAGCTGAGCCATTAAAGCATTGGTCTCAGGTGAAATGATACTGGTCATCAGATATTTTCAGTTGAGTTGTTACTAAAGAATACAACCCCAACTAATATAACTACTTTTCAAAGACTTGTGAATCCTCTCTTCATTAATTATAGAAAGCGTACACTATATTACTTATTATAAATGAAAGGAAAGTTCTGTGCCATTTGACGTTGATGATATTAATATATAAACATAAAAGTTTGGAGGAAAGATGAATACTCAGAAATAATATTAGAAACATTTGTTTTGACTGGCCTTAAAAATTTATAAATTGTTTATCTTAAACTTTATGAAATATCTTAATTATAAAGTGCTTGGAGTTTATAATTTCTATTCTAGATCAACCAGAATGATTGTTTATCCTACAGTAGCAGGATATACTGGAGAATTCCCTTCATTATGTATGTCCTCAGATGATGGATAAAGAATGATCTCTGCAGAATTATTCTCTGCCTCTCACACCCACAAACACACACACACACACACACACACATATGCATAAGCCTCTATCTCTCTCATACACACACACACACACACACACACACTCATTTTTCTGTTTTTCAAACTTAGAACCTGCCGAGAAGAAAATGGACCCTGGAAATCACTCATCAGTGACTGAATTCATCCTTGCTGGGCTCACAGAACAGCCACGACTCCAGCTGCCCCTTTTTCTCCTCTTTCTAGGAATCTATGTGGTCACGGTGGTGGGGAACCTGGGCATGATCATACTGATTGGGCTCAGTTCTCACCTGCACACCCCCATGTACTATTTCCTAAGCAGCTTGTCTTTCATTGACCTCTGTCAGTCCACTGTCATTACCCCCAGAATGCTGGTGAACTTTGTGATAGAGAAGAGCATCATCTCCTACCCTGAATGCATAACTCAGCTTTACTTCTTTCTTCTTTTTGCTATCTCTGAGTGTTACATGTTGGCTGCAATGGCATATGATCGCTATGTTGCCATCTGTAGCCCCTTGCTGTATAATATTATCATGTCACATCAGGCCTGTTTCTCCCTCATTTGGGGAGTGTATATGATGGGATTGATATGTGCCTTCGCTCACACAGGCTGCACGCTTAGAGTTCATTTCTGCAAATTAGATGTGATCAACCATTATTTCTGTGATCTTCTGTCCCTCCTAAAGCTCTCCTGCTCTCGCACCTATGTCAACGAATTACTGGTCCTATGTTTTAGTGCACTTAACATCTTTGCCCCCATCCTGACCATCCTCAGCTCCTACATCTTCATCATTTCCAGCATCCTCCACGTTCCTTCCATGAAGGGCAGATCTAAAGCCTTCAGCACATGCAGCTCCCACATCGCAGCTGTTGCTGTTTTCTATGGATCCGCAGCATTCATGTATCTGCAGCCATCATTGGTCAGTTCCATGGATGAAGGGAAAGTGTCCTCTGTGTTTTACACTATTGTTGTACCCATGCTGAACCCCCTGATTTATAGTCTACGGAACAGGGATGTCAATGTTGCCCTGGAGAAAATGCTAGAGAGAGGAATATTCTTCTGATCAGAAATAATATGAGAATGAAGTTTTAGTCTATGTAACTGTCTATTTTATTGTGGAAGTTGATATTTAACTTTAACCCACATGTTAATATATATTTATTAACATATATCCACACAGTTAGTGGCATTCTATTTACATCATTTCATATCTGTATGGCCTGTGATGCCATTTGTCTCTGAGTTTTTCTCTCATAAACATCACTGAGATACAGATTCAAAGAAATAGGATGATCTGGATACATGGGCCCACTTAAAGCCATCAACACTGTTCCTCCCTCTGTTCTTGTCTACAATTGATAAAAAACCTTCTGTCAATGAAATATCTTCTAGCAGTTATCACTAATCTTCTTTCTTCTGTCCAAAAAAAAGAAAAGAAAAGAAAACAACAAAACTGCTATCAGTATAATGATTGTAATCTCTAGCTTTTGCACATCTAATCTGGAAAAGTATCTTTCCCAAATCCTAACTTGTGAATATCTGATTTCTCAAGTCATTAAGTTGCACTGACAACCAATCTTGGGCTTGGAAAAAATTTCTAGATATGATCCCAAAATCATAACACATAAAAATTGATAGTGTGGATTTCATCAAAATTTAAATATTTTGCTTTTCAAAGACAGTGTTAAGAAAATAAAAGATGGTTTTAGATAAGTGTATATACTTTTATTTTTACATCTAATATATATGTAGATAGATGGATAAACAGTAATTTCCAGGTTTCATATTTTGCTTTCTTAAGTGGCACTTGTTTATGATAAATGAAAACCATGTGACCTACTATAATTCATTATCCAGCTTAGTGTATCATGCATTCTCTTTAAGTCTTTTTACAATATACTTTTTTGCTAATGTTAGGTGATACTTAAAGAATCCTAGAGTTTGCCTTGTTTCTGATGTGTGACTGGACTCTAGAAAACAAGTGTGAATCTATTACATAATTCTGGCACTATACCAGGAGCCACAATACCTAGAATGAACACTAGATCTTCCTTTCCAAACTTGGATAATTCTTCCATATGTATAACCTTTCATATTTACAAATCATAAGAAAAAAGTACTCTTCCCTTCTGAGTTACATTCAATTCAACATCTTTGAGGTATCAGGATTCAAAGAATCATGCTTGACTTTTTCCTCTTTGGTTTTCTTGACCAATTTCTACCACCCACCCATGCACTTATAAAAGAAATAATATGTGAATACTTACTTTATATACTGGGCATGTCAGGCTTACCATTACCAAGTCAATGGGTTGCTGATCTAGGCAACTCAGGATTACAGTTAAAGATACTGTCACTGGATGGGCATGTGTGTGTGTGTGTGTGTGTGTGTGTGTGCACTCTTGTTCAGTTGCTCAGTCATGTCCAACTCTTTGAGGCCCCATGGACTGTAGCCTACCAAGCTCCTGTGCCCATGGAATTTTTCAGGTGAGAATACTGAAGTGGGGTGCTATCTCTTACTCCAGGGGATCTTCCAGATCTAAAGATCCAACCTACATCTCCTGTGGCTCCTGCATTGGTGAAACCCCAAAAGAGGAGCATCAAATTTATCATTCTATTTGACAATAATAGCTTCAATTGCATTTTCACAAGCAGTTTTTATGTTGATGAGAGAGAACTGAATTACAAGTGGATTTTAAAGGTCATTTTAACACATGAAGGAAGTTAATTTGTATAAATTATTTGTGAAAATTTATTTCCTGATGCTGGATTTAGAGTATTTAAATTCTCATATTCATAATTCACAAATCATGGATACAATCAAGTCTATTAGAATGTGAGAACCAGACACATTCATTTCTGTACTTTCTTTGTTACCTGTATTCAAAACTACTGGAAAGTGGTTTCAGAGATTTAATCAGAACCAAATGAAAGTTAATATTCTGACACATAGACTGAAATGCATTGATGAGCAGGTCTTCTTCCTTCAGCTTTCTCATATTCTAAGAAGGGTTTGTTAGGTCAGTCATACCCATCCTTAAATATTTTATTACATAATATAACCTCTGTGATCTTCAAAACACATAAGANGTGGTTTCAGAGATTTAATCAGAACCAAATGAAAGTTAATATTCTGACACATAGACTGAAATGCATTGATGAGCAGGTCTTCTTCCTTCAGCTTTCTCATATTCTAAGAAGGGTTTGTTAGGTCAGTCATACCCATCCTTAAACATTTTATTACATAATATAACCTCTGTGATCTTCAAAACACATAAGAAAATATAAAGAAGATCTATACAAAATGTACTCTGTGTAGATCTAGAAGACAGATTTATAGACTCTTAAAAATAACTTGTTGCCTAGTTGGTATGTGAAAATAATATGATTTATAATAGATGCTACACTGTTACGCTGGCACACTAATGCAAGTTATTATGAACCAATGGTGTCTCAGAAATTGTTGGAAATGTTGTGTAACATTTGAGATGTTATAGTTTTGAAATATGGGAAAAAAACTGGCTTAAAAAGGCAGATGCAAATGTTTGCCCCTGCAGCCTCTTTTGTTGATGAAATTAGACATTTATTATTATAAATGAGTTTCTACAATGACAAAATGAGAGACATTTAGGGAAAATAATATTATAATAATAAAGATTTGTACTTAAATATTTGTGAAAGTTTCCTTTTCTGAATTGTGCAAGAGCCACTACACTCAACTGTTCTCATGATGTTGTTAGAATCATAAGAAACTATCATCACTTATGATGATTTAGCCAGATCAGCCTATCTTCTTTGTGCTTTTCAGGAATGCTTGAAGTCTATAAACCAAAGGAAGAAGAACTATGGCATTAGTTGGTATTAATTCTGCAGTATGCTCAGAGTTTCAGCTCTTACCCTGGAGAGGATAACATACAAATCTATAGCATCATCCACAATACTTAGAGTGAACCCTAGCTCTTCCTTTCCAAACTTGGATATTTCTTTCATATATATAACTTTTCACATGTATGAATCATATGAAAAAGTATCCTTCCCTTCTGATTCACATTCATTTCATCAGTCTTTGAACCCTACTGGACTTTTTCCTCTTTTTATTTTCTTGACCAATTTCTACCACCCACCTATGCACTTACAAAACAAATAATACATGAATACATACTTTAAATAAATGCTTTTGTGTTCATGTAAATGGACAAACTTGCAAAAGTAAAAATCAACACCCAGTTAGAGAGGTAGGATTTATTTCTATGAGTGAGACTATTTCAGGCCAGTTCAGTGGGGGAAACATTGCAAAACTTGCAGAATATTGGAACTCATAAATAGAAGTGAAATAAAGAGAGAGGCTGATATTTCTTGATGTAAATTTTCATTGATGCTGCACCATAATCTGAGATATCCCCTTAGGGATTGTCCTCAAGAAATGAAATTTCTCTGTAGCTATGAAAGTGAAAGTGAAGTCACTCGGTCGTTCCTGTTCTTTGTGACCCCATGGACTGTAGCCCACCAGGCTTTTCTGCCCATGGGCTTTTCCAGGCAAGAGTACTGGAGTGGGTTGCCATTTCCTTCTCTAGGAGATCTTCCCAACCCAGAGACTGAACCCAGCTCTCTCACATGGTAGATAGATACTTTACCGTCTGAGGCCCCAGGGAAGAAGTAATGTAGCTGTGGGACCTATTAAAATATAATATGTTGTTGAGAGATTCACCTCCCTCTCTGGAGCTACAATCTAGTACCATAAATGTTTCAGTGAATAATAAATAGTTAATGGCTGTGGGGAATGCCTGGAAGACTTCTCCAAATCTTAAGAATGAATCTATAAGTGNAGGCACCCCATGTGTTCATATCTTAGAGCAGCATGACTCACACAATGCTCATGATTTTCTGTGAAGGAAAAGAGCAACAACAATAGAAGCAAGTAGATGTGCTTCCATTTCCAAGGAAGTATTCACTTCTCTTGGAAACCTGCAGTGAACATTTGCACCTGATAGTCTTTAAATAGTCCAACTAGAAAGAAACCTACTCAACTTTATGAACTCAGTATTTCTTATATTTCTTTGATACCAAAACGTTAAATGAGCCTGAAAAAGAAGAAGGAACTTGTAGCTCACTCAGCAAACCAATGAAAAGCTTTGATGTCAAAGGAAGCTTATTTCAAGGACTGACCTTACCACAGCGCAGTTTACAACTTTCGGCAGGTCATTCAGTGTCAACCTCAGTGTTCTAACCTATCAAGTTGGGATGACAAAACCGATTTCAAAGATTTGTTGTGACAAATTTTTTTTAATGAATTTAAATGTTCATTAGCTTAAAAAGTTAATGAAAAGCTTATGTTTTTAACATATTATTGATATATAATAAGGAACACAAGGAGGCAATGGGGGAAGGATTGGGAGATTGGGATTGACCTTATACACATTATTGATTCTATTAAGATGCATAAAATAAGTAACTAATAAGAACCTACTCTGTAGCTCAAGGAACTCTACTCAGTGCTCTGTAGTGATCTAAATGGGAAAGAAATCTAAAAAACAGGATAATATAGTAGAAACTAACACAAGATTGTAAAGTCACTATAGTGTTAGTGTTAGTTCCTCAGTCGTGCCTGACTCTGCAACTCAATGCAATGTAACCCACCAGTTTCCTGTGTCCATGAGATTTTCCAAGCAAGGATACTGGAGTGGGTTGCCATTTCCTTCTCCAGGGGATCTTCCCAACCCAGGGATCAAACCTGAGTCTCTTGGACTGCAGGCAGATTCTTTACTGACTGAGCTACAAAGGAGTCACAAAGTCACTATACCCCACTACAGTATTTTTTTTTTCAAAAGGAACACAATACAGGAAAATGGATATACATTACCTTCATAGGAAGAAAAAGCATATGTGTGTTTCTTATTAATTCTAGATTTTTCATCTTGGTGTGAGTGATAAAATTATTTTAAATGTTTGAGGGGCTTAGGTTTTTAAACATTCGTGTCTACAGATTTGTATATTTTGAGAGGCATTGGACGTATTGTGCATCATCGGCTTTGAAGGCTCTTTCTTTATTCCAAAGGGTGTACCTTTGGCAAGTGCTTCTGAGATCAAGAGGAAACAAAACAGGGCTAAGGAGGTGAAAGGACTCTTCTCTATCTCCCACTGACCTGAGAACAATGTTTCAAGTTAAAAGAGAAGTAAGATTTTTTTTGTCTAATATACTTTCAAATATTTAATGTTCCCTGGGTTTGTGTCTACATTTATTTTTTATCTTTGGAGACTTATGTGGGCTGGTGTACAAGGACAAGTAATAAATACATCGACTAGAAGCACTACAGGGAAGTGAAAGCTCAGAGCCATATGGAAATCCCATCAATGTTTTAAGCACCAGAGGTAAGTGAACTCAGATTGGAAACACACCTGCAGGAGGTTGTACCCAAATTAGGTGGAAGAGACAAGATGAACTTTATAAGAGAGGAGAAGAGTGGACATAACCAAGTGGAAAGAACAGTAGGTCAAGTCTCCTCCTGGATAAAGCACAAACATTACATATGGTTAGCAGCATTGCTAATCACCAACCATCCTCTATTAGATTGGGTACAATTGCCATGAATAAAACTGGACACTTATCCTGACACTGCTCAGAGAGACTGAAGTTCTTAAAAACTGCTTACTTTGCTGAGGAAACAGGTTCTTGTAATCACCAAGAATGAACAAATCCCTTTCAACTGGCTGATGTGCACATTTATATGTCAATGGTTGAATTATTTGCTTGGCTAAAGGTAAAACATCAAAATTGATCTAATAGTACAAACTCTTACAAAAAAAATCATGATGTTCGATTTCCTGGTCTTAAAAAGCAAGGGAGTGGCATGTTATTCAACTTTTATTTGTGGCTTGTTAAACTTAGGGACACCATTAGATATACTCACAGGTCCCCCAATACCCATTGAGCCTAGAGATTATCAGAGTGCTCAGTATTTAATAATCCTTTTCAAAAATAATCTTATCATCCCCTGTGCCTGCCTATTGCTATATTTCCCAAGAGTAGTAAAGATCCCAACACAAGCTTCTTCTTTTATATTTTCATGTCACCTATGAGGATTCTGAAACACAGTGAAATAAGATCAGTGATTGCTGAAAGGCAATTGCTGGCTCTTGACTATGATTTCAGCTGGTTCTTGACTATGATTTCATCAGTCAGTAGAAAAAAATGGAGGAAACTAATAAAATACAATTTTCTTTACAGCTAAATGATTCAATGTAAAGACTATCCTTAATTTTTCTCTTTAAAAATTGTAATAAAATATACATATTCACTATTTTAATGTGTACAGTTCTGTGCCATTAAATACATTCACATTTTCATTCAATCATCATCACCATCATCCCCAGAAACTGAAACTATACTCATTAAACAGTAACTTACCATTCTCTCTCTTCCCAGGTCCTGGCAACCACACTTCTTTCAGTCTCTATGAATTTGACTACACTAGATACTACGTATAAGCAAAATCACAATGTTTTTCTCCTTCTGTGTTCAGCTTATTTCATTAAGCATAATCTCCTCAAGGTTCACCCATGTTATGGTGAGAGTCATAATTTCTTTCTTAAGGCCAAATAATTTTTCACTGTATGTACATATCGCATTTTGTTTACTCATTTGATAATAGAAGCTGGGTTGCTTCCAACTTTCAACTGTTGTGAATAATGTCACTGTGAACATGAGTGTACAAATAATTCCTCTTTTTTGGGGGGAGGGGATTATCATTTCCATCTTATTTTTATTGCAATTGGGATTCCAAATACTGTTTAATTATATGATATGATGCTGAGAGTAAATTATAGTTATATTTCTTGATTATTTGCTTATTTGTTTGCTTATTCTGTTTGAGTGACTATGGTTCAGAGGGTAAAGTATCCACCTACAAGCAGGAGACATAGGAGAGGCAGGTTTGATCTCTGGTTGGGGAAGACCCCCTGAAGGAGGAATTAGCAACCCACTCCAGTTTTCTTGCCTGAAAAAGGAGCCTGGCAGACTAAAGTCCATGTGTTGCAAAGAGTGGTACACGACTGAGTGACTAAGCACAGCACTTCTGCTAAACTAAAAATGTGGCAGCCCTCTAGAGGCCAAATGCTGTGAACCACAGAGTTTGGCAATATAGACAAAAGTCTTGTCTGCTCTTCCTATCTAAGGACTCCGAGCCTTATACAAGTCAGAAATCTCCTGGGAGCTCAAGACATATATTCCATGAATCTTCCCCCTTGAACTCGTCTTTAATTACCAGAATGCAATGATGGTTCTGTGTCTGCTCCGATACTGTTTCCTGTGACAGGAGTCAAAATCATTAAATGGCTTGAGCAACCTAAATCCATTTTTGTTTATTAAACCTTTCCCGTGCTCTTCCTATTCTAGGATAATTGTGGCATGTGTTCTTAGTGACTTAGTTGCTGCTCTTCAGTCACTCAGTCACGTCTGACTCTTTGCAACCACATGGACTGCAGAACGGCAGGCTTCTCTGTCCTTCACTATCTCCCGGAGTTTGCTCAAGCTTTTATCTATTGAGTTGATGATGCCATCCAACTATCTCACCACTATCAAAGACAATGGTAGTGTTTAAGGGCCCCCTCAGCTTTTCTGTTCTAGGCTTGCCAGAAATACCAGGGTTTTACCACTGAACTCCCTTCTCTAATGAAGTTCATTTGTAAAGCATCCAAGGATCTCTAGCAAATTTGACACATGAATGATGTATCAATACAGTTGGTTCAGAGTTGGATTTGTTCAGTAGTGTGTTTTCATTCTCTGATTCCAAACCTGTTCCAATAATAATAATAATATCACTGACTATAACTGCTCTTCCTAGTTTTACAATTAGAACCACTGTTCACAGATGCTTATAACTAAGCATTTTACATATACACTATCCATTTGGTCAAAATAACTGACCTGAGGAAGTTCCTAGAATTCTCTGAGACTCACCTTCTCCTGCCACTCATATCTGTTCTTCTTTCTCACCTATATGGATGGGCAAAATTATTCTGTATGTAGGCAGTGATGGAGATAGATTTGTTGACAAACCATAATGTATAGGATCTGTTTCTGCCAGCTTAGAACCTGTCTGAGTAAAATATAGATGATTAGATAATGTGACAGACACTCTACTTCAAATCAATACAAGGAGCCAAACCCTCAGAAAAGATAAGTGAGATCACGTGGCTGACTAAAGTACTTGAGTTTATTTTAAAAGACAGATATGAAAATCCTACGAATGCCTCTAGTGAGCCTCCACAATGTAGAATATAAAACAAAGAAATTGCTTTTTTTCTGTATCGAACATAGACTGGCGATTTGTTTCTTACATGATAGTATACATGTTTCATTGCCATTCTCCCAAATCATCCCACCCTCTCCCTCTCCCTCAGAGTCCAAAAGTCCGTTCTATACATCTGTGTCTCTTTTGCTGTCTCACATACAGGGTTATCATTACCATCTTTCTAAATTCCATATGTATGTGTTAGTATACTGTATTGGTGTTTTTCTTTCTGGCTTACTTCACTCTGTATAATCGGCTCCAGTTTCATCCACCTCATTAGAACTGATTCAAATGCATTATTTTTAATGGCTGAGTAATACTCCATTGTTTATATGTACCACAGCTGCTTGGGGCTGGTGCACGGGGATGATCCAGAGAGATGATATGGGGAGGGAGGTGGGAGGGGGGTTCAGGATTGGGAACTCATGTACTCCCGTGGCAGATTCATGTCAATGTATGGCAAAACCAATACAGTATTGTAAAGTAAAATAAAGTAAAAAATAAATAAATAAATAACATAACCATAATGCCATTGGAAAAAAAAAGAAATTGATTTTTTTATATCCACATACTTTGATAATAACTTGGACTCAAAGAATATCCTTTTTCCAGGTATCTAGATACATGTCCTGAAATAGTTACAGTAATATTTTGTGGCTTTATGTCTTGTAGTTTGAGTCATTTTTTTTTTCATTCTGTTGTCTAAGACAAGCTATCTGAGAAGCCTAGAAGTTACAGACAATTCTAAATTAATCTCATAGGTCCTTGTTTTCCCATGGACACGTGATTAGCTGAAAAACTATCTCTGCAAAGATATCTACTTCCTAAACCCTGGAACCTATGGGTGCTACATTTTAGGGCCACAACAGACTTTGCAGATGTGACTACGTTAAGATCTTGAGATGGGGAGAGTACAGTGGATTATCCAGAGGGTCCTAAATACAATCAAACACATGCTTATAAGAGGGAAGCAGAGAGTGATTTCACACCGAACAGGAGGCAGCAGTGTGACCAATCAGGCAGAGATTGTGGTGATGCAGCCAAAAGCCAAGGAATTCCACCAGAAGCCAGAAGAGGCCAGGATCGAATTCTCCTTAGAGCCTCTGGGGGAACTAGGCTCTTGTCCACTCAATGTGATTTTTGGATGTCTGATGTACAGAACTGTGAGAGAATAAATTTCCATTATGGTTATTTATTGGGCTTCCCTGGTGGCTCAGGCAGAGACCTGGGTTTATTCCCTGGGTCAGGAAGATCCCCTGGAGAAGGAAATGGCAACGCACTCTGACACTCTTGCCTAGGAAATCTCATGGACAGAAGAGCCTGGTGGGCTACTGTCCATGGGTTGACAAAAGAGTAGTACATGACTGAGCAACTAACATTTTCACTTTCTTTTTCACACGGTAATTCGTTACAGTAGCCACAGGGAACTAATAGAAGGCCCAAAACAAAGATTTGCTACAGCTCCTTGAGAGAAAGATGCCCCCAACCCACAAATTTCACCTTCTTAGATGTAAGCTGTGTTCAGGCCAGGAAATGAGCATACAGAGGCTGGAGGTATACTTACAAATGGTGATGGTATGGAAATGAGAAATTTGAGAAAAGGGCTTTCTTAAATTGTCAGAAAAACGTGACTCTGCAACTTTCTTCCTCATAGCCTGGTTATGTCCTGTGGCAAAAACTACCACAAGTTTCACAACCAAACTTCTGCCTTTTTTTTTTTTTTTTGAATCTAAGCACCCTCCCCCCCATATTCTCTTGCCTTACCTGATTTATTAAAAAAGTATTTTGTGACCTGTTACATTACATATACGTCTCCTTGTTTATTTTCTTTGATACCAAAACCTAAATCTAATGAAGACAAGGACTTCTGTTCTTTTATTCAACTCTTTATCACCAGTATGAGGAATAGGCTAGGTATATACTGCAGTATTTGCTATATGAATAACCAGAATGAATATAGGAATGGATGTATGATTTCAAGTCCCTTATTCGTCATGCCAATAGACCTCAGAACGCAAAAGGAGCCAAAGGTCTTTGAAAAGTGATATCCACTGAATAAATTACATTCAAATGGAAGTATTCAAATCATTATAGTGCAAATGATTTTTTTTTTGTGAAGTTTTATTACTCTGCTAAAATGCAGCTATTGCAGCTAAAGTAACATTAACTTTTTTTTTTTTTTTTAACATTACAATATTGTATTGGTTTTGCCATACATCAACATGAATCCATCACGGGTGTACATGTGTTCCCAATCCTGAACTCCTCTCCCACCTCCCTCCCCATACCATCCCTCTGGGTCATCCCAGTGCACCAGCCCCAAGCATACTGTATCCTGCATCGAACCTAGACTGGCGATTCATTTCTTATATGATTATTCAAGTCATTGAAGAAAGACAAAAAAAAAATCATTTAGCTAGGCCCCAGCCACTCATGCATATACCTCTAAGACCCCCATACTTAACAGTAGAGTAAGATGGAAGTTATGCACTGATGCCCAAAATGATGTCTCAGGGCAAGGAAGCACAAAGGAGGCTGTGTTTCTGATCTCCAAGAGAGCTGGATTCCTGCACCAGAGGGAAATCGTGGATACAGGCAAAGTCACAAGGTGATAAAAACAAACAAACAAACAAAGCAAACAACACTATGATTCACACAGAGGGTGGGTGGGAAAGAGCTATATACAATTCCAGGAGAAAAGAAACAGCACTGCCCTAATTAAACTGGTTATTCGAATACAGAATAGTAAGTTAACCTCCCCAAGTTGGAACAAGACTCTATTAGACTTCTAATGGATAGTTACGGCTTAAGCGATAGCCTCCAAAGAAAGGCAATGTGAGATTTTAAATTAGTTATAATTGATCTTAACTGAATATGATAAGACTAGGCTAACTTTGACATCTCTTACCCTCACCTCTCCACCCTAAAGCTATTCTCCCCTGCAACACACACTGCAATCCACCTATATGTGCTTCTTTGCAATAAGTACTGCATCCTCACAGCTCAGTCATGATATCAATATTCTCAATATTTCACTATAATGGCTTGGGGGTAGAAAAAAAAAAAGCTTCCCTTGGAAGTTTAAAAATATCTCTCTTTCTGCCTTTTAAAATGTTGAATCAGTTAACATCATCTCCTTTCAAACACAACCCTGAATCCACTTCTTCTTTATCAAACATTTTCAAAATTAATGTCTTTAACATATTCTTTTGTTGTTGTTGTTCAGTTGCCCTCCCTCTTCTGCCAAATCTTGTTCCTTGAATACAAGTAAAATTTCCAAATATTATATTGGCTATGAGAAAATCTTATTGTTTGATAAAAATGACCAAAATGCCTCAAACATTCTCAAGTACAAATATATATTTTATAAGTAACAGTGCATTTTGTCTCTAGAGGAGAAAAAAAAATAACACAGAGCTCATGACAACTTTCCACCTGGTTCACTTCTTCCTCTCTGTGGAAATCTCTTTTGCTGGGGTGACTCCTTTCCCCTAAGCATCTTCCTCAGTGCATTCTTCACATCCTTGTTCCTTAAACTGTAGATCAACGGGTTCAGCATGGGGATCACAGTGGTGTAGAACACGGAGGACACTTTCTCCTGTTCCATAGTATTACTCGAAGGAGGCTTGAAATACATGAATGTTATAGACCCGAAAAAGAGAACCACAGCCATGAGATGAGAGCTACAAGTGCCAAAGGCTTTGGACCATCCCTTGATGGAGTGAATATGGAGGATACTAGAGAGGATGAAAGCATAAGAGATGAGTACAGCCAGGATCGGTGCCAAGGTATTAACTCCTCCAATGATAAACAACAGTATCTCATTAACGTGGGTGCTGGAGCAAGAGAGACTCAACAAGGGAAGAATATCACAAAAATAATGACTGATAACACGAGACTCACAGAAGGACAACATTGACATGCGGGTAGTATGAACTGTGGCCCCAAACAAGCCCAGTGAATATACTACACCCATCATTAGGGAACAGACCCTACGGGACATGATAATATTGTAAAGCAGTGGGCTGCAGATTGCAACATAACGATCATACGCCATGACAGTGAGAAGATAACCTTCCGCTATTACAAAAATAAGGAAGAAGTAAAGCTGAGCCATGCATTCCGGGAAGGAAATAACATTCTTCTCTAACACAAAGTTCACCAGCATCTTTGGAGTAATGACAGAGGAGTAGCAGAGATCAATGAATGACAGATGGCTGAGAAAAGAATACATCGGAGAGTGAAGTTGAGAACTGATAGCGATTAAGAAGATCATGCCCAGGTTCCCCACCATGGTGACCACATATATCCCAAGGAACAGGAGGAAGAGCAGCAACTGAAGCTCTGGGCATTTTGTTAACCCTTCAAGGATAAATTCACTCACTGAAGAATGATTTAAGGTAGTCATTCCTTACAAGATATTATCTGCAGAAAGAAGTGAGACAAAATAGGTGCATTCGAGTTATTTTCTGATTCCCAAAGCAGCATGACAGGTCCTATCTTGACTGGGTCCGTCTTTCATCTGTCCCTTGTCTTCATCCTTTCCAGTGATCTCTTAAAAGCTCAAGGACATGGTACTGATGAACCTATTTCAGGGCAGGAATAGAGATGCAGACATAAAAAATGGACTTGTGGACACAGCTGGGGAAGGAGAGGGTGGGATGAATTGAGAAAGTAGCATGGACATATATACACTACCATGTGTAAAATGGGCTTCCCTGGTGGCTCATTTGGTGAAGAATTTGCCTGCAATGTGGGAGACCTGGGTTCAATTCCTGGCTTGGGAAGATCCCCTGGAGATGGGAACAGCTACCCTCCAGTATTCTGGCCTGGAGAATTCAATCGGCTGTATAGTTTAAGGTGTTGCAAAGAGTCAGACATGACTGAACGACTTTCACTTTCATGTGTAAAATGGATAGCTAGTGGGAAGCTATCCATTTTACCCATGGTACTGTGTAGACATCAATGCTACTTTCTCAGTTAGTACAGCCAGCTTTGTAGAGCCCATCCTGGTACTCTGTGATGACCTAAAGTGGTTGGGGTGAGAGGGATGGGATATACATATAACTATCACTGATTCAATTTGTTGTATGGCGGAAGCCAGCACAACATTGCAAAGCAATTATCCTCCAATTAAAAATAAATAATAATTAAAAAAGAATAAGAATCTACAAAAACAAAAACAAACAAGCACTCAAAGACAAAGACTGGAAGTATATCCAGAGACTTGGTTCCACCCAACGCTCAAATACCACCATCCCATCCCCCTCATAAGTCATAGCCTTTTCATTTTACTCCCAGGCTTAAGCCAGCAACTACCTCACTTTGAAAAAAAAAGCACAAACTTTTAAGACCTAATTAGTTTTTCTTTAATATGCTTAAAAGAATGTTGCCAATCCATTTCTCTGACATATATGAATAGAACCTTCAAATTTGGTTGAAACATGGCTTCTAATCTAGCCCTAATGAAATGAAAGTCATCCTTTTCTATATCTCAACCCATCTATATGAGTTATCATAATATTCTCTAAAACTGGGGATCTAAAAGCATAACAGACTTATTAAAGAGATTGTTTATACAAAAAGAAATTGAATAAGTGGCTTTAATCAATTCAGACTCCCACTTATCTCTATTGTTCTCTGGATGGAAGACTTTAGTTAAGCCAAGAAACTCTTTTCATCCTCTGTCAGCAGATATGGTTAACAGAAATAAGGTGCCAAAGGCTGTTCTTAGTGTGTATTTTAAAACTTTCTTGTTCAAGGGACAGCAAAGAAGGAAGACTAGTTTTCAGGTATATTTCCTGAGCCATCAACAAATCAGTGTTTCATCCCTGGCTCTTCCCTGCTGTCCGTAATCAGAGGCCAAACTTGCACTGACCTTTCTCTCTCAAAATTGTTATATCAGAACTGGGGATTTCTCCTTCACTGACTTAGTTTCCCCTAAAGAGGAATCAGGGGAAAGAGATTCCTGCTTTCAGTGCATGCACTCTTTCTTACCTAAAGGAATCAAGCTTAATAACTTTTCACTGGATGAAGAAAAAATCAATGGAGAAAAATTTCTGTACATAGAACGATATAGAATTTGATTTTATTTTGCATGAAAAATAAAAATAAATTCTGCTTTATCACAAACAAAAATGTATGAAACTTCAATTTATTTTCTCTCTCTACCTTCCACAACATGCTGAGGGTGCTCAATATATGTGTTGATTAAAAGGCTTAATTACATAGGATCATTATCTTTGAGAGCACATGGGAATAAATATCTTTTGAAATCGCTTATATGTGGAATACAAAGTATGACACAAATGAACACACTCACAGACATCGAAAACAAACTTGTGGTTACCAAAGGGGAATGGAGGTAGGGGAGGGATAAATTAGGAGTTTGACATTAGCAGACATACACTATTAAATATAAAATTGATAAACAACAAGGCCATACTGTTTAGCACAGGGAATTATATTTAATATCCTATAATAAACAACAATGGAAAAGAAAAATAAAGAACATAAGAGAAAAAAAAATACATGGTTCTGAACTGAGAAAACTAGATAAAACTTAAGAAAAGAGAATCAGAGTTGCTGGATAAAACTCAAAGTAACCAGATTAACAAAGACCATGAAATTCAAACATCTCCAGGAAGATGCTCTGAATTTGTCTGAATATAATTAAGACTGAAAGCAGAGGCTTTTGTTATTCAAACCAAATCAACACTCCATGAAAGGGAGAGAGGTGGGACATTTTGGGTTGAGATTCACTTTGGGTTGAGTACTATAGTTTTTTAATAGGCTCACACATAAACTGACTAAAATTATTTTTTTAATCCCAAATAATACTAAAATCATTACCAGTAATAAGGGTTGTCCAGAGGTCAGAACTAAAAAAGATTGTTTTCCTTGTCTAGATATTCCTGCTGATATTGAGACTCAAGTTGCTGATCTGTCAAGTAAACAAAGCCCATAATTAGATTATGCTTTGATGAAGTCCAGTAGAATAAGAAAAGCAATATATATGCATTAACTCTTCACTTATTTGGAGATGTTTATCTAGTAACTTACAATTTACCAAGAAACTGTAGGTAAGTAAAAACATCTTGAAAAGACAAAGTCATTCAGTCATGTCCAACTTTGTGACCCCATGGACTATACTGTCCACGGAATTCTCCAGGCCGGAATACTGGAGTGGGTAGACTCTCCCTTCTCCAGCAGATCTTCCCAACCCAGGAATCAAACATGGCCTCCTGCACTGCAGGCAGATTCTTTACCAACTGAGCAATCAGGGAAGCCCCAAATACCTTGAAGACACCAATATAAATGTCACAATATCATGTAATAAAATTTATCCATTTGTCAATCCATTTAGGTTTCGCAGGTCTGTTTTCATTCTAATCCCAAAGAAAGCCAATGCCAGAGAATGCNGGCTTTCCTTCTAAGGAGCAAGTATCTCTTAATTTCATGGCTGCAGTCACCCTCTGCTGTGATTTTGGAGCCGAAGAAAATAAAATTTGTCACTGTTTCCACTTTCCCCTCTTCTATTTGCCATTCCAAAGCTTATTTATCTTATAATTGAAAGTTTATACCCTTTAACCTATATCTTCTCTCCCCTGCCCCATCCCCATCCTCTCCCAGCCCACAGCGACACCATTCTATTCTTTGTTTCTCTGAGTTCAATTTTTAGCTGTATTATTTATTAAAGTAGGATCCATGTACTGTATATAACTACAAGACATACAGGTGGCAGAATTGACATATTGTGAACATTTAAGGGTCTGGTGTGTCCTTATATTTCTGCTCATCAGTTGCTTGCAGCTTTATCCCCTGTGCATGGATGCCAGGGGGCCATGAATAGGGCCAACACTTCTCACAGAAAGAACCTTTCATTCTGCTCCCATGCCTGGAAAAATAGATGGCTGGTTCCCTAGATTTTTGTACCATGAAGTATGAGAAAAAATGGTTTGGAGCCTACATAGTTTTAAGAGTTCTTACAACTTGGTCACCTCAAAAGATGTACTTACACTTTTGATATACCCAATATGATCACTTAATTTTAAAATATAGTCTTACCTAGCTGTTTGAATTGACTAGTTGAGCAGAGTTACTTATAGGCCATCAAATGTTGAATACCTGCCAACTGGAATGATTTATTTGGACCATAATTTGATGTTGAAATGTTTTCAAGTCATCATTTAGCTGACATGTTCAGCTACTCACAAAGGCTACTCTTCCAGTCAGTCATGGCAAAAGCCATATTACTGGCATGGAGAAGTTTGCTTCTCTGTCTGCTGCAGTAGGATATGTAGCCACTGTATCCCAAAGCTTCATGAACTAAACATGCTTAAAAAGGACACTCTTGCCCTACCAGGGAGACTATACATTGGTACGACCACTTTAGAAAGCTCTCTGGCAGAATCTACTATAGGCAAACACATACATCCTGCGTGTCTTAGTAATTCCACTTCTAAGTATATACCCAATAGAAATGGTTATGTATGTTCATCAAATATATGTCCAAGTATGTTCAAGTATTTCTGCTTTATTGACTATGTCAAAGCCTTTGACTGGGTGGATCACAATAAACTGTGGAAAATTCTGAGAGAGATGGGAATACCAGACCACCTGACCTGCCTCTTGAGAAATCTGTATGCAGGTCAGGAAGCAACAGTTAGAACTGGACATGGAACAACAGACTGGTTCCAAAGAGGAAAAGGAGTGAGTCAAGGCTGTATATTGTCACCCTGCTTATTTAACTTATATGCAGAGTACATCATGAGAAATGCTGGACTGGAAGAAACACAAGCTGGAATCAAGATTGCTGGGAGAAATATCAATAACCTCAGATATGCAGATGATACCACCCTTATGGCAGAAAGTGAAGAAGAACTAAAAAGTCTCTTGATGAAAGTGAAAGAGGAGAGTGAAAAAGTTGGCTTAAAGCTCAACATTCAGAAAACGAAGATCATGGCATCTGGTCCTATCACTTCATGGAAAATAGATGGGGAAACAGTGGACACAGTGTCAGACTTTATTTTGGGGGGCTCCAAAATCACTGCAGATGGTGACTGCAGCCATGAAATCAAAAGACACTTACTCCTTGGAAGGAAAGTTATGACCAACCTAGACAGCATATTCAAAAGCAGAGACATTACTTTGCCGACTAAGGTCCATCTAGTCAAGGCTATGGTTTTTCCAGTAGTCATTTATGGATGTGAGTTGGATTGTGAAGAAGGCTGAGCGCCAAAGAATTGATGCTATTGAACTGTGGTGTTGGAGAAGACTCTTGAGAGTCCCTTGGACTGCAAGGAGATCCAACCAGTCCTTTCTGAAGGAGATCAGCCCTGGGATTTCTTTGGAAGGAATGATGCTAAAANGAATTGATGCTTTTGAACTGTGGTGTTCGAATACTCTTGAGAGTCTCTTGGACTGCAAGGAGATCCAACTAGTCGATCCTAAAGGAGATCATTCCTGGGTGTTCATTGGAAGGACTGATGCTGAAGCTGGGTAGAAGGAGAAGGGGACAACAGAGGATGAGATGGCTGGATGGCATCACTGACTCTATGGACATGAGTTTTAGTGAACGCCAGGAGTTGGTGATCGACAGGGAGGCCTGGCATGCTGTGATTCATGAGGTCGCAAAGATTTGGACACTACTGAGCAACTGAACTGAACTGAACTGATGTCATTATTATATCACACCTTTGAGAACTCTACAGCTGACAAAAGTTCAGGAATAGAGTGTAGAATTTATATGAACTGGAATTAGCTATTCTTAAACCCACTGTGTCTACCAAAAATAAACTGCAATGTGGGTGTAATAAATTTTAATTTAGTATATTTTTTAAAATAACATAAATTATGTAAGTAATTTAAATATAATTGAGAAGCGTGAGTAAATCTATGAAATAGGTAGTGTCCAATAAGACTTCTTTTTCTTACACAGCAAACAGAAAGGAAAAAAATTCTTATCATAGCGAAATATCATCTCTTGTTGTCTAGTTACATACTTAAAATTTTGGCTAAAGGAAAGGTAAAATCTACCATAATTTTTCACAAAATGAACTACACAAAACTGGTGTGTTGCATTACTTTAACATTAAGTTTTTGAGTCATTTTATTATTTTACATAATAAATTCAGAATTTCCTTGCTTATAGTCACACAGCATACACACACACCAGAAATAGTGCCCATAGCTCAAACTTTCTGATTTCCTAGACTTAGAAAAATAATCCTTGTTCATGGGCCTTAGTTCATTTCTATAGTAGTATAATATATGACACACCTAAAAATAGATATGAAAATATACTGAAAAAAAAAACTTTTCATATTTTTTTTTCCCCCAACAGGTTTGACACTGATTGTCTTACATTCAAACAAAAGAAAAGACTTTTTGGAATCTGAAGATGTTTTAAACAGGTGAAAATGTACTTGTTCATCTATGGGTAACAGACATACCAGTTCCATAGGAAAAGCACAATTTCTCCTAGAATTAAAAAAAAAAAAGTTTAATAACACCTGAAATTAATGCATGCCTTTACCCTCTTCCTGAAAAATTCTTTAAGTTCATTGCCTTATGTATTATTGTTGTCCAGAATTTTTGCTTAATCTTGTTTAATATCTCCAGATTATCATTTCTATTGTTAGTGTCGGTACAAGGAGTACCTCTTTAGACTTACCCTTATTTTTAACCAGTGTTTTGGTTCAGCATTGCTTCTTACATTTTCTTTTTTTGAGTTTCCTTCTCCTGTAGTACATCTTTTAGAAATTCTTTCAGTGAGAGCCTGCTAATAATAAATTTAGTGTTGCTTATCTAAAAATGTTTTTACTTTGCCTTATTTTATGTAGAAATTATTTCTAGATAGAAAGCAGCAGTAGAGAATTTTAATTATAGTAAATGCTATGTTGGATGAAATTTGAAGATGGTAAAGATAAACTTAAGATATTTATGTATCCATCATTTGGTTGTTGTTAAACTATTTATGAAGCCCATTGAGGAAAAAAAAAAACATTTCAAAGTTGTCAGGTAATATTCTACTGTTAATATATAGATTATCAAACATTAAAATCTCCTATCTGTAAGAAAATGAGATTGATTTTTCATGGTGATTTGTGTATTATTGATAAGAATCAGATAATAAAATAGGGTCCTTTGCATTTGAGGATGTGAAACAAGTCCACTTTTTAAATATTCTTTTAATATATTTTATATATAAATATTTTTTATATTTTTTAAAAGTATGATCATCAAAAAGAAAGATGAAAAGACATTAGCACAATTGGAGAACAAATCAACAGGAAATACATGTGTCTTTCCAAGATAAGTGGGCATAGATTAGAGAAGAATTTCCATANTTGCATTTGAGGATGTGAAACAAGTCCACTTTTTAAATATTCTTTTAATATATTTTATATATAAATATTTTTTATATTTTTTAAAAGTATGATCATCAAAAAGAAAGATGAAAAGACATTAGCACAATTGGAGAACAAATCAACAGGAAATACATGTGTCTTTCCAAGATAAGTGGGCATAGATTAGAGAAGAATTTCCATAAAATAGCCAAAGCAGTCATCTTTTAGCATAAGGGTATAATGATACAAGTCTAATTCTCTTTTCTCGGCTTTCTTTTGTCTTTAGTACAAGTTTCTGTGTAGTTGTACCCAATCAATACATTGGAGCAGATTTCCCCTGGAGTAATTTCTCATTTGTGGTGGAATACAATTTTGTAGAAAACTCTTGTTGGACTGAACATTGTGAAAAATTTAATATTCCTTACATGGCCTTTAAAGTGATTCTTCCAGACACAGTTTTAAAGAGTAAGAATATAATTTAAATTGTTTTTCTTTTTTTTGGCTCCATGACCATAAAAATCTTCTGTTTTTTTAATTTCTGATTTATGGAAAGAGAATAAGCTATAGCATTAGAAGACTAGAGTCAAGCTCTAACTTCATCATCTGTGTGACCCTGAACAAAGACTTTAACTATCTCTTACCTCATATTCCTCTTTTGAAACTAGCCTTTACTGATTCTATTTGTCTTCATTACTTTAACTTCTAAATTTTACTTATAATAACACAATTTAATTATATCTAATCTTAATCTGACTTTTATGCAACAGTATTTTTACTGAATTTCAGGGAAAATATGTAATAGTATGTTGACTGACACAGAGAACTTTTAATATGCAACAAAAACTGTGCACAAATGCTTGGAAAAAAGTCTAAACTACTTTACATAGCATTAGGTTTCTTTGTATTTCTCAGTAATGCTTCACATGACTAAGGTTGTGAATTCTTAGATCCACTAAATTAACAACCTTGTATGTGTTTAGTCACAGTGCACTTCTCTTTCAAAACTTGCCATAAATTACTCTCCATCCACCTTGAGTAGGAAGTTTGAATTCTGAGACATTCCAACTCAATTCTAAATATACAGTCAATATCACTGATGAACATAGATGCAAAAATCCTTAACAAAATTCTAGCAATCAGAATCCCAACAATATATTAAAAAGATCATATACCATGACCAAGTGGGCTTTATGCCAGGGATGCAAAGATTCTTCAATATCCGCAAATCAATCAGTGTAATACACCACATTAACAAATTGAAAAATAAAAGCCGTATGATTATCTCGATAGGTGCAGAGAAAGCCTTTGACAAAATTTAACATTCATTCATGATAAAAACTAGAAAGCAGGAATAGAAGGAACATACTTCAACATAATAAAAGCTATATATGACAAACCCACAGCAAATATTATCCTCAATGGTGAGAAATTGAAAGCATTTNTGGTATGGGGAGGGAGGTGGGAGAGTGGTGCAGGATGGGGAACACATGTACACCCGTGGTAGATTCATGTTGATGTATGGCAAAACCAAAACAATATTGTAAAGTAATTAGCCTCCAGTTAAAATAAATAAATTTATATTTTAAATAAATAAAATACTGATTTGATTTTTTATTATTCTTTGAAGGTTTATTCAGACTACTTTTAAGCTATTTTTATTGAAAGATTATTACTTTACAATATTGGTTTCACTTCTGCCATTCATTAATATGAACTAACCCTAAGAGGGGACATATGCAAAGACTATTTTTTGAAATGAGTTTTTGATAAAATGTCTTTTTACATAAAGTTACTGGTTGCATCTGAGCTTTCAAATTTATGTAAAATTATTCATATTCTCAGGTTTTTTTTAATAATATCTGACATTTTGTCTTTGTAACACTTCCTAATACATGATTATATAGTTGCTATTCTGGTCACCATGCTTCTGTCTGCAGTGGGAGGGCCTGATCTTTGGGATTGAGGATCACAATAGAGCACATGAGTGCCAAAGAATTGATGCTTTTGAACTGTGGTGCTGGATAAGACTCTTGAGAGTCCCTTGGATTACAAGGAGATCAAACCAGTCAATCCTAAAGGAAATCAATCCTGAATACTCATTAGAAGGACTGATGCTGAAGCTGAAACTCCAGTACTTAGGCCACCTGTTGTGATGAGCCAGCTCATTAGAAAAGTCCCTGATGCTGAGAAAAAACAAAGGCAGGAGGAAGAGGGGATGACAGAGGACAAGATGGTTGGGTAGTATCACTTGCTCAAAGGACATGAGGTTAGGCAAGCTCCAGAATATGGTGAAGGACAGGGAAGCCTGGTGTGCTGCAATCCATGGGGTTGCAAAGAGTTGGACATGACTGAGTGAAAGAAAAAGGAGAAGGTAAATGTTCTTCCCAACCAGGTAATGGCTAGCAAAAGGCGAGGTGATTTCACCAATGCTCCTACTCCATATGGAAGGAAACTCAGCAGAGAATAACTATCCTCTTATCCTCTTTTCTTGGAGTCCAAGTAGTTCCACAATACATTTTATAAATTAATATTCTACTAATAAAAATTGTTGACGTTCTAATGTATCTATTTATTGCTACTTCCCACTCACACTGAATCATTCCCTTTTCTGTTTAAGCATTTAATTTCCCCTGAGAAAATCTCCTGCAGACTGACAAATGAGAAATTTCCACCCAGAGAAGTTTTGTATATTATTCAGGCACCCCAGTATTATCATCTAAGATGAAGGAGAAATTGAATTCAAAGAAGAGAAAGACATTAAGCAAATATACACAGTTAAGAGATATTTGGAATATTACAGGGAAAAGTGGGTTTTGGGGGAGAGGGACTAAAAGGAGACAGTACACCAAGAGAAAATGCTATAGCTTTGATAGAGGCCAAATTATGAAAGGCAGTGTTATTATGGTATTTACTTTGAAATATACATACATGGCAGCTATTTTTAATTTTTCCATATTATCTTATTCTGAGAACTTAACGTAACCTACGAATCTCTACATGGTGTATTAGTTGATCTGCTTTTGAACAGATATAAAACAGACTTGGTAAAAATAAATAAAATGTAAATATCCTGGATGATAAATTTAGAAGCATTGGGACTTCTGAGATAGGTTTCAAAATCATCTTCTTTTTACACAGTGAAATACATCAGCAGCATACTTCTAAAGCAACCAGCTATATTTGCCCTTGAGATATATTCTTAGAAATTGCTACCAATGTTAACAAAACATCTCTAACTGTTCTAAAACTCTTTTAATTTCTTTCTGCTTTTCATTTACCCTCAATAAAATTCCTTGATTTCTATTTCCCTGAACAATTTCTCTTGCGAATGAGAAAGCAATATGCTTGCCATGTGTTAATATTTGAAAATCGTCTTCTTATTTCAAACAATCTCTGAGACAAATATTCATCTAATTCATTGTCAAATCAAAGTAGAATTGTTTGTTGTCAAATACAAATACTTTCATATATTTTATTTATGCCTTAAGATATGAAACTGCAACCACTTTTATAATGATTTTTAATAAATTCATGCTCTAAAACTACAAAAAATAAAATATACATGCATCATTTATATTAATTTCTGAAAATTTTAAATAAAAAAATTACTAAGTTTAGATGCAAAGATAGAGACTGGAGAATATTTAAGTATTTTAATTATCTCTTGAAACTTTATATTAAGCAATTTCTTCATACTGGATGGTTGAAACACCAAATGTTATGTTTTAGAAGCAAAAAGTATCATAATTTATTTTATATTACAATATTAAGCGTATAAAACACTGAATGATTTCTAAACAAAAATTTCATCAACACCAGCAATACAAAGATTAAAATAAAAAGTCTGAGTTTTATAGGATTTCATAATCTACTAGGGGTAGCAGAGAAATGATTATATTTCAAGATTAACTGTGTCAAGTAGTATAATAAGGTTATATTATAATAGTACTGTAATATAATACTACTTAAAATGATTAAAAACAGATTGATGCTAGAGAAGTTGATAGAAACCAGACTGTAAAGGGCAGCATTCACCATAGTACTTATTTTCAACACACATCTACACTGACTGCCATTTTATATTTTTTCATCTAATAATTTCTAAAGACTAGCAGAAGTTGATAAAAATTTTGCAGATGTTAATAAAACCAGGAAAGAATGAAAGCAGTAAATCACAAAAGCTCTTGTTCACTGCTTTTGTTTTTGTGAGCAAATTTGAAACTGTCTGTTTCAGACGAATTCAACTACTGACACCAAAGACATACTTAGCACTATTTTATTAATTTATTACAGAATCTGCAATATTTGCCCCAGAGATACATATCACTCCATATAGCAAAGACTAAGTAATAGTAATTTCTCTGTTTTCCTTAATGTTGCAATTACACAATTACAATTGTAAAAGCTAAGAGATGAGGGGAGAGGAAATGCTGAGAAAGCTCAGAAAGAGAGAAAAAGAGAGAGAAAGAAAAAAAGAATGCAAAAAAAAAAAAAAGGAAGGAAGGAAGAGACTCTGAATTAAAGTAGAAAGTGTATTCCACTTCCATGTGATTAAGGCCAAGATCCAGCCATGAAGAAACCCAAATAAAATCAGCAGAACAATCCAGTCCCCAAAATTCCTCACACAAATTATTGCTGCCCAAGGAAATACATTTCTTCTTAGAGTTTTCTTCATAGCAAATTTGACTATATAATGCATAGACTATAGGTAATGGGGTTCAAGATGGGCCCAACATTTGTATGAAAGACTGAAGTAATATTTCCCCAGCCCATAGACTCTGCATTAGAAGCTGAGAGGCACATGAATGCTGTTGCCCAGAAGAAAAGTGAAGTAATCATTATATGGGAACATCATGTACTGAATCAAAGCTTTAGCTCTGCTCTCTGTGGAGCTGACTGATGATAAAAGTATAGGTGAAAGTAGTGCTGATGAGCACCTATTAGAAGACAGAATGCAAGCTCGTTGCTGCAGGTACTGGTGCAGGAAAGCTGAAGCACAAGAAGAATATCACACAGATGGTGGTTGACAATATTGGGATCATAGAAGTTCAGTCTCGCCATACAAGGAATGTGGGTTCTTGTTCCCTTTAGCAATTTCCCATGTATATTATTGTACAATTCAATGTATATGATATCTGATACAAGATCTAGCTATTTTGTACAAATGGGGCCCACCAGAGTATCTAATTCAGCACACAGAAAAAGATGAAAGTTGGTATCTTTTATCTTAATATTTACAGAAGTTTTCATTGTTAACTTTTTGGGAAAAAAAAAGATTTTCTTATGTTTTTTTCTGCTGTACTCACCCTGAGATTAGAAGAATACTCATGTGAGTAATCTATGAATATTTTCTACTCCATCCCTGTCCTCTAGTCCTTAATCATCTGCAATCAGACTTCTGCTTCTATCATTTCCATAATATTAACTTCCAGAAAATATAGATCTCCAGTGCACTTCAGTTCAGTTGCTCAGTTTTGTCTGACTCTTTGCGATCCCATGGATTGCAGGATGCCAGGCCTCCCTGTCCATCACTAACACCCAGAGTTTACTCAAACTCATGTCCATTGAGTCATTGATGCCATCCAAACATCTCATCCTCTGCCATCTCCTTCTTCTCCTGCCTTCAGTTGTTCCCAGCATAAGGGTCTTTTCAAATGAGTCAACTCTTCACATCAGGGGCCAAAGTACTGGACTTTCAGCTTCAACATCAATCCTTCCAATGAATATTCAGTACTGATTTACTTTAGTATGGACTGGTTGGATCTCCTTGCAGTCCAAGGGACTCTCAAGAGTCTTCTCCAACACCACATTTCAAAAGCATCAATTTTTCAGGACTTAGCTTTCTTTATAGTCCAACTTTCACATCCATACATGACTATTGGAAAAACATAGCTTTGACTAGATGAACCTTTGTTGGCAAAGTAATGTCTCTGCTTTTTAATATGCTGTCTAAGTTGGTCATAATAATTTCATGGCTTCAGTCATCATTTGCCTGATTTTGGAGCCCAAGAAAATAAAGTCTGTCACAGTTTCCCCATCTATTTGCCATGAAGTGATGGGACTGGAAGCCATGATTTTAGTTTTCTGAATGTTGAGCTTTAAGTTAGCTTTTTCACTCTCCTCTTTCACTTTCATCAAGAGGCTCATTAGTTCTTTGCTTTCTGCCATAAGGGTGGTGTCGTCTGCACCTCCGAGGTTACTGATATTTCTCCCGGCAATCTTGATTCCACTTGTGCTTCATCCAGTCCAGCATTTCTCATGATGTACTCTGCATATATGTTAAATATGCTAGGTGACAATATACAGCCTTGACATGCTCCTTTCCTGATTAGGAACCAGTCTGTTGTACCATGTCCAGTTCTAACTGTTGCTTCCTGACCTACATACAGATTTCTCAAGAGGCAGGTCAGGTGGTCTGGTATTCCTATCTCTTTCAGAATTTTCCAAAGTTCCTTGTGATCCACACAGTCAAAGGCTTTGGCACAGTCAATAAAGCAGAAATAGATGTTTTTCTGGAACTCTTATTTTTCAATATTCCAATGGATGTGCCAATTTGATCTCTGGTTTCTCTGCCTTTTCTGAATCTAGCCTCAAAACTTTAAATTCATGGTTCATGTACTGCTGAAGCCAGGCTTGGAGAATTTTGAGCATTACTTTGCTAGCGTGTGAAATGAGTGCAATTGTGCAGTAGTTTGAGCATTCCTTAGCATTTCTTTCTTTGGGATTAGAATGAAAACTGACCTTTTCCAGTCCTGTGGCCACTGCTGAGTTTTCCAAATTTGCTGGCGTATTGAGTGCAGCACTTTCACAGTATCATCTTTTATTATTTGAAATAGCTCAACTTGAATTCCATCACCTCCACTAGTTTTGTTCCTAGTAATGCTTCCTAAGGCCCATTTGACTTTGCATTCCAGGATGTCTGGCTCTAGGTGAATGATCACATCATCATTTTTATATGGGTCCTGAATATCTTTTTTGTATAGTTCTTCTGTGTATTCTGCAACAGCCCCACCCTTCAACAGAAAATTGAATTAAAGATTTATTGACATGGCCCCACCCATTAGAACAAGATCAGGACCAAGAGACAGCCCAGAGACTGAGACAGAACTATGTTTGAGTGTCTCCTGAAGAGGTATGGTTCAGCAGTGGCCTGCTGCAGGAGCAGGGGCTCTGGGTACAGCGGAACTGGGTATGGAATAAGTCCGTTTGGAGAAGGTCACCATTAACCCCACCATAGAACCTCCAGAGAGGAGTTACCCTACATCCAAGGTCAGGAGCAGTGGCCATGAGTAGATACCTCACATTCAAGGTAAGGAGTGGTGGCCGCACTTTGCTGGAGCAGTCGTGAAAAGATACCCCATGTTCAAAGTAATAGAAACCCAAATAAGACAGTAGGCGCTGAGAGAGGGCAGACAGACTGAAACCACAATCACAGACAACTAGCCAATCTGATTACATGGATCACAGCCCTGTCTAACTCAGTGAAAATAAGCTATGCCATATGGGGCCACCCAAGACAGACGNTCGTGAAAAGATACCCCATGTTCAAAGTAATAGAAACCCAAATAAGACAGTAGGCGCTGAGAGAGGGCAGACAGACTGAAACCACAATCACAGACAACTAGCCAATCTGATTACATGGATCACAGCCCTGTCTAACTCAGTGAAAATAAGCTATGCCATATGGGGCCACCCAAGACAGACGGGTCATTGTGGAGAGGTCTGACAGAATGTGGTCCACTGGAGAAGGGAATGGCAAACCACTTCAGTATTCTTGCCTTGAGAACTCCATGAACTGTGTGAAAAGGCAAAAGTATAGGATACTTAACTCCCCAGGTTGGTAGGTGTCCAAAATGCTACTGGAGAACAGTAGAGAAATAACTCCAGAAAGAATGCAGAGATAGACCAAAAGCAAAAATAACACCCAGTTGTGGATGGGACTGGTGAAGGACATAAAGTCTGATGCTATAAAGAGGAATATTGCATAGGAACCTGGAATGTTAGATCCATGAATCGAGGCAAATTGGAAGTGGTCAAAGAGGAAATGGCAAGAGTGAACACTAACATTTGAGGAATCAGTGAACTAAAATGGACTGGAATGGGTGACTTTAACTCAGATGACCATTATATCTACTACTAATGGCAAGAATCCCTTAGGAAAAAAAATGGAGCAGCCATTATAGTCAACGAAAGAGTTTGAAATGCAGTACTTGGATGCAATCTCAAAAATGACAGAATGATCTCTGTTTGTTTCCAAGGCAAACCATTCAAAATCACAGTAATCTAAGTCTATGCCCTGACCAGTAATGTTGAAGAAGCTGAAGTTGAATGGTTCTATGAAGATTTACAAGACCTTCTAGAACTAACACCCCAAAAAGATGTCCTTTTCATTATAGGGGACTGGAATGCAAAAGTAAGAAGTCAAGAAACACCTGGAGTAACAGACAATTTGGCTTTGGAGAACGGAATGAAGCAAGGCAAAGGCTAATAAAGTTTTGCCAAGAGAATGCACTAGTCATAGCAAACACTCTCTTCCAACAACACAAGAGAAGACTCCACATGTGGACATCACCAGGTGGTCAATACTGAAATCAAATTGATTATATTATTTGCAGTCAAAGATGGAGAAGCTCTATACAGTCAGCAAAAGCAAGACTGGGAGCTGACTATGGCTCAGATCATGATCTCCTTATTGCCAAATTCAGACTTAAATTGAAGAAAGTAGGGAAAACCACTAGACTATTCATGTATGACCTAAATCAAAGCCCTTACTATAACACAGTGGAAGTGACAAATAGAGTCAAGGGATTAGATCTGATAGACAAAGTGCCTGAAGAAATATGGAAAGAGATTTGCTGCATTGTATAGGAAGCAGTGATCAAGACCATCCCTAAGAAAAAGAAATGCAAAAAGGCAAAATGATTGTCTGAAGAGGTCTTACAAATAGCTGAAAAAAAGAAGAGATGCAAAAGGCAAACGAGAAAAGGAAAGAAATAGCCATTTGAATGCAGAGTTCTAAAGAATAGCAAGGAGAGAAAAGAAAGTCTTCCTCTGTGATCAATGAAAAAAAATAGACGAAAAGAATAGAATCGAAAGACTAGAGATCTCTTCAAGAAAATTAGAGATACCAAGGGAATTTTTCATGCAAAGATGGGCACAAAAAAAGGACAGAAATGGTATGGACCTAACAGAAGCAGAAGATATTAAGAATAGGTGACCAGAATACACCCAGTGCAAAGGTCATCTAAACTCTCTACAGTACTGAATAGTACTGACTCCTCTTTCCTTCTTGAAATACCTAATGAAGTTGATTATAATTAAAGTTTATATGTACCCACATATCTACCTGTCCAGACACAATTTTAGAGTCACAGAATATTAGAAGTGGAAAACTCTAAATCACCAGTTAACCAAGCAGTAACATAATCTTTTGAAAACAATTTTTAAAGTGCATAATCGTGAGCCCTGATGACAGATGTATTCTGATACAGCAGGTCTTAAAATGGGAAAGAAGATAATAATATCAATTATTATTCTGAGTGACTCCAACACATACCCAAGTTAAGAATGATTAATCCAGTTCAGTCCTATTGGTGTATGAGTCAAGAAATTGAGAGACAGTGACTGCAAGATATTTTTAATGAATAGAACATGTTATCCAGCAAAGCCTCTTATTTTTCACATTATTAAACTGAGATTCTAAAAATGAAAAGCTACTACTATATAGGATCAAATCCAGGACAATACCTCATTTACTGTAGCTTGAATCCCAAGCAAATAAATAACAACCTTCAAAAAATCCTTTTAAGTTGATATTATTATTTTTCTAATTTTGGAAATGAGGGAACAGATATTCTGAAGTGCTAAGTAACTCTTTCAGAGTCACGTATTTAGCAAATAACAGAATTGAGATTTAAACCCAGGTAGTAAACATTTAAACCAGAAACTGTGAGCTTTCTTACCCTAATGGGCTTCTAGGAGTCTGTCCAACTCATACCTTCATTTCCTGACTCTTAAATACACACAACAATCTACATAAAAATAAATCAATCTTTGTTTTCCATCATTGTTCAGTAAAAAAAGCACCGTGGAAGTAAACTGTTACAAAACTCATTCTAGGAGGAAGTGGTAATAATTCTTAGAATGACTCACCTTCTCCCCAAATATCTCTTTATGACTCAAAGTTTAAAATCAAATAGAAGGATTCACTTATTCCAGACGTAATTACTGAGCCTTTACTAAACACCCAACACCATGTTAAGCCCTAGAGATATAACTGAGAAGACACCCAAGATGCCTTCCCTCACAGGGAAGACAGTTAATCAGATGATTAGAAAAGCATGCGAAAATTGCTCTCATTACTTCATGTCAGGCCTGACTGCTACACTCTGGGAATTAAAAAAAAAAAGAGCACCTAAACTACAAGGTGGGTTAGACAGGTTTCCACACAACTGATACCAAAAATATCAACAAAAACGAAGTGGGTTATAAAGATAATAACAGCATGCTAGAAAAAGGAAAGCAAATAGAATATAACCAGGGAGGAAGTCTCATCGTTCAGTGAGCAAAATGAGTTTTCATGGAAAGGTAGGGAAAAGAAAACAAGAGAAATCCTTTGTGTTCTCTATAAGTTATCATGTGATTCTCTTCCCAGTTTTGAAAATCCAAGTTGAATAAACGTATGTCTTACTTAACATATTCCTCTGTATTGAACTGAAATTTTTCCTACAAATAAATATTCCATAATTTTCTTATCATTAAATACATAGAGTTAGATTGAACATTTAAAAAGGGAAAAAATTTCAGCACAGGGGAATATATGCCACAACAGGGTAAGCATGTACCTGAAGGTCATCTACCCATCTTTCTGTCCAGGAAAGACCTCCTGGAGTTCTGGATAACCTAGTACCTGAAGGATAGACAGGCTGAGTAAGACAAAGGACTCTTTCTTTGTACATGAATGTGTTCCAGGCTAAGAGAAGAGCTTGTAGAAAAGTATGCAAAGGAACAAGTGTTTATTTAATTTGGGAAAGTTCAGTATAACATTAGCAGAGCACTGGGAAGAAGCAGGGAGGAAGGAGTTGCAGTGACAGTAGATCGGACTAGAGAGGTGAACAGGATCCAGACAGAAAGATCCTTGTTTGGTCTACTGTGGAAATTTGGTTTCACCTTGAAAGAAATTCCATCGAACAGAGTAAACCAAGATAAATGTGATCGTATTGGAAGCATGGAAGGAGCATTCCAGTTGCAGTGTGGAGAATGGATATCAAAGGGGAAAACAGGAAAGGGAGAAGCCAGTTGGAAGGCTGATGTCTGGATAGCAAAGATGAGAAATGTTCATGAGAAGAACAAGAATTACTAGCACTTGATAAATGCGGTGTGGAGGACAAGTAAAGAGAGGGGGACCAAGAAAGAAACCTATGGGATTTGAGCAGTTAGAGGATGACGCCATTCACAATGACAGAGAGCAAAAGAAGAGAAGAGAGTATGGTAGGCTTGATGATGTTTCTGTGATTACGGTGGTTCTTACAAGTTAACTTCAGATGATTACAGAGCATTCAAACAGAGATGTTAGGCAGTTAAACAGGTTTGAAGTTCAAATGTGAGTTCTATCTGAGTTTTCTGTGTAGAAATTTTCCATAATCAGAACATTCTTATCTGCTATGAACTAGTCAACTTACTTTCAAAAGATGTGAATATTCTTGCTGATTCTTGGGAGGAAAACACTGGGAGGGAAGATGCAAATATAGAAAGAAGAGAAAGGAGGAGGAAATACATTTCACAACTGTGAGACCCCTGATTCTTTGCTCCAAATATTAAGTTGCATCAATTTCTTCCCAATAATCCTGTAAAGTAACAGGATGCCCGTATTTTGCAGGGTTCAATTCAAACTTTCTATGTCAAAGTCTTTCTTTTATACCTCTTTCAGTTATACATCACTTCTTCCTATGTGTTTCTATACAGAAAGAAAAACGATTTTGAAAGAAACCTGTATTCTATCATAGTAATTAAATACTGCTCCAGCTCAGAAAGATATTTTTCTACTCAAGGTTTTTTTCAGGTCAGCCTTAACCCCCTTGTTTCTGAAGCTGTGGATCAGAGGCTTAAGCATGGGCACCACAATGGTGTAGAATACAGTGGACACTTTGTTCTGGTTCATGGAGAAAACAGAAGAAGGATGAAAATACATGAATGCCTCTGACCCAAAGAAAACAGAAACAACAATTATATGTGAGCTACAAGTACTGAAGGCTTTGGACCTTCCTTCTGTGGAACTGATGTGGAAGATACTGGAAAGGATAAAAACATACAAGACAATGATGGTGAGGCCAGGCACAACGACATCAAAGCCATCGATGATGAGAACCACCACTTCATTGATGTGAGTGCTGGTGCAGGAGAGCTCCAGGAGGGGGAGGATGTCACACATATAGTGGCTGGTGGTGTTGGCATCACAGGTCAACCTCAAAATGCATCCTGTGTGGGCCCAGGCAGCAATAAAGGCCCTCAAGTATAAAATCACAGCCAGCAGAGATCAGACCTGAGGGGACTTGGTGACCTTGTACAGCAGGGGCTTGCAGATGGCCACAGAGCGGTCATAGGCCATCACTGTCAGTACCTAGCACTCTGCATTGACAAAGAAGCAGTAGAAAAACTGCTGAGTCATGCATCCTGCATAAGAGATGGTGTTCCTCTTCGACATAAAGTTTACCAGCAGCTTAGGGGTGATGACAGAAGAGTAACAGAGACCAATATGGAATAAGTTAAAAAGGAAGTAGTACATGGAGTGTGGAGGTGAGAAGTCAGTCTAATAGTGACCAAGCCCAGGTTTCCTGCCATGGTGATGATGTAAATTCCCAAGAAGAGGAAGAACAGGGGCTCCTGGATCTCTGGATGTTTAGTTAAACCCACAAGGATAAACTCAGTGACCAATGGCCTGTTTCCAATATCCATTCTCTTCCAGTGAGATCTGAAATATAGGTGAATGGAGTTATATTTGAGGCAGAACCCAGATTCCCCAGGCAATCCCATGTTCAGTCCATTCGGGAGCCAAGAAGCCCAAAGACTCTGCTGAGACTTAACTATTTTACAGAAATAAATAATTAATAAATGGATCTGGCTCTGCTCATACCGAGAAAGACAAGTGCATGGGGGGCATCAGCATAGTAATACTGGGAGAGTGTAAGAGTGCAAAAGAATGTAAGAAGAGCCTGCATTTCTCACCTTTTCTCCCCTCAATTTGTCACTAACAGTATTTATTCCTTCACCTGCTTAAGTTTGTATTTGTTAATATTTACTCACCACACTTCATCTACCCTGTGCCAGCTACCCACCCAGACTGGACACTGTAGGTGTAGAGGTGTAGGGGGCGATCATAATCACAAGTCCACAGCAGAGTTGGGAAAACAGAGAGTCAGAGAGAACCTTTGGCTTCCCAAGCATACACAACAAGGAAGTCATGAAGTCAGACCTAGAACCTGGGTCTCCTGCATAAGAATTCCCTAAAGGGCACAAAGCTTAAAAACACTGCAAACCCACTGATCTCAGCACTACCTTGAATTTCTAGTTTCCTCCCCTACAGACCTGTTAGTCATCTCTATCTCAGGACCAGAACTGGGGGAAGCAGAAAAATCTGTTACTTTCCAATGGCTATGGGTTTTGAAAGATGTAAAAACAAAAAGGATTCAATGCCCACTTTTCTTTGCCTACAGGCCTCAGAACTGTCTTTGGGGTTTCCCCTGCACCTTGGCTCTCCGAAGAGGAAGACATCTGCTGCAGGAGGCAGCAGAACCGAACTCACCCTGTCGCCTCCAACCCTGTGCAGGGGCTCAGAGCATTTATAAGTCTCATCATTTCTTTTGCTCTGAGAGTCAATCAGATGAAGATCATGATTTTTAATTCAGGTTTTGCCCAAAGGTGATCATTAAACCACAAAAAGGACTCCAAACAGCATTCTTTGTTTTCAACATAATAATATGTATTTTATTCTGAGCTTCAAGGTTTCAGGGATTTGATAAAGAGATTTTCTCAGGAGCCTCTGCATAGTGCAAATCCTTGAGCAAATACAGATTTATGAAATCATTTACACGGTATGAAGATAATTTAACCCTGGTGTCTTTGGAAGCTCAATATTACACTCAAAATTTCACATGAAAGATTGTACATTCTCCCAGGTAAAAATATTTTCTCTTCCCTTGTCTTTCTTCTAGTGTTTCTTTGATGTTTAGGTATAATTGCTAACATATAGCTAATGATATTTTTTAAATCTATAAAAATATGACATGTACATCTTCCCACACATACATGTTTTTAACATTATGGCATACGTGACCATATAATGCATATTTTATATTTGTAAAGCATATCATTTCTTTTTCCTTAGTACTCTCATTCTTATATGATCTCCCATCCATCCATCTCCCTTAATTATCCATGTTTATAACTAAGAACACCCTCTATATCTTCCTACTCACTGATATAAAAAGTAATTACAATTATAAAGACTTTACAATTGATTGCAAACTTCATATTTTGACCCTTTGTTTTTTACATCTAACAGAATTTTACTAAAATGTCTCCAAAAGTCTATGTTATGGATATATCCTAATACATAAAACCACTCCCCATTGATAGAGATCCATAATTTCTATCCAACAGCAATGCTAAAATATTCAACATTGTACATACACTTGATATTCCAATACATTTATTTTAATGGGATAAATTCCGGAATATCTCCCATGGACCCCCTCTTCAAGTTCAGTTCATCAGCTAGAGTGGCTCACAGAACACAGGAAAAGTTTACTTAGAGTTACCAGCTTATTATAAAATGACCTGATATAGGATAAAGATTTGGAGAAGGAAACGGCAACCCATTCCAGTGTTCTTGCCTGGAAAATCTCAGGGACAGGGGATCCTGATGGGCTGCAGTCTATGGGGTCGCACAGAGTTGGGCACAGCTGAAGTGACTTAGCAGCAGCAGCAGCAGGTACAGATGAATATCTGGATTGAAGAGATGAACAGGGCAAGGTCTGCAGAAAGAGTGTGGAGCTTCCCTGCCCTCCTCAGGTACAGCTCTCCAGCATCTCCACACTCTCACCAACTAAGAAGCTCTTGGGATCCCATCAGTTTGAGGTTCTATGGAGGCTTCATTGCACAGGAATGATTGATTAAATCATTGGCCATTGGTGATTGAACCCAAATTCAGCCCCTCTCCCCTCCATGGAATTCTAGAAGTTCTAGGAAGAGACTGGAAGCTCTAGCCCCCTAATAACAAGGTTGGTTCTTCTGGCAACCAGGCAGCATCCTTAGATGAGGCCCCAAAGTCACCTTACTAGCATTACCAAGTATGCCTTTATCTTTGTCATCCTTTGAATTGCAAGGGTTTTAGGAGCTCTGTGCCACAAGTGGGGTGGGAGACCAAATATACTCAATACATTTTATATTATAAATTTGACAATAATAGATATTAATCTAATGTATGTCACCATCATTAAACTATATATTTTTCTTATCTACTATTAGTCCCCTGGTTTGCTTAAGGTATCTCTTTCCAAACAAAAGTTTTTAAACATCATGTAAAATAAAACATGATTATTTTTATATTCATAATACATGCATAATTACACTATATATCACAGCTCTGATACAACCACTTAAATATGAGAAAATGTTATTTCTATTTTTATTACTACAAAGTAAGTCCTCCTGACTNTCCCCTGGTTTACTTAAGGTATCTCTTTCCAAACAAAAGTTTTTAAACATCATGTAAAATAAAACATGATTATTTTTATATTCATAATACATGCATAATTACACTATATATCACAGCTCTGATACAACCACTTAAATTTGAGAAAATGTTATTTCTATTTTTATTACTACAAAGTAAGTCCTCCTGACTAAATACTTGATTCATCCATTGCCTTGTACAGTCTATTCCCAATACATTAGACTTCATGTGGTCAGAACCAAGAATTCTGTTTCTAATCCAAGAAAATAGTCTATGAGAATTAAGTAACTTCCCTTGTCGCAATGGGAACCCACTCCAGTACTCTTGCCTGGAAAATCCCATAGACGGAGTAACCTGGAAGGCTGCAGTCCATGGGACTGCTGAAGGTCAGACTCACTTTCACTTTTCACTTTCATGCATTGGAGAAGGAAATGGCAACCCACTTCAGTGTTCTTGCCTGGAGAATCTCAGGGATGGAGGATCATGGTAGGCTGCCGTCTATGGGGTCACAGAGTTGGACACGACTGAAGTGACTTAGCAGCAGCAGCCCTTGTCACAAAATAAAAGCCATAAATGTAAAAGAGTGAGAGCTTTATCTCCTTAGAGGAAACTTCCTGACTGATATGTTTTGAGCCCACTCATGTTTTGGAACATTCTCTGATCCCTTTCCAACAGATTCCCCTGGGATCACTTGAGTCTCAGAACTACACAAAATGAGAAAGACTAGGCATATATTAGGCTCCCAAATTTTCATCTCAAAACAAGGAATGAGTATTGTAAATTGAATTAGGAATGTAAGTTGAATTCAGAGACTCACCCTTCTTAGTTCAGAAAACCACAGATCTGGTTCCTTTATCATTGATTGTCGCTCTGTTGGTATTAGAAATGTAATTTCAGGTTGTTGAGGCTTAATTTCCTTGATTCTAAGAGGACAATCTGGAAATATGCTTAGGAAATGTTTATGATCTAGTGTAATTTCTGATTATATTGTCCTTTCAAGCAGTAGAAAAAGTCCAGGCCTTTAATTATCACACTTGCTAGTAATTATACACAGAAAGATTTAATGTGAGTATAATGATGTAATGCTGTTGGTTAAAAACTGGGTAGAGGCTTTCTAAGTCTCTTCCCTGAGGTGTAGATAATATATATATATGGAATAAGAAAATTAAGATCCCTGTGTGTGATCTATCTTTAATTCTTATGGACCTACTGTTTTAATCATTTTTGCTTTACTCTGGGGCCTGTGCCTCCCTCAGGTAGATCCAAAGTGAATTCCCATCTCTTCATTATCTTCACCTCTGAAGGGAAATCTAGGACACTGCTTCATTCCCTTCTATGCCCATTTCTTAAATGGACATATTTCTGTAGGACTCTTACTTCCAGATCTCTTTATTTCTTTATCAGAAAATTTTCAAATGTTGTAATTTTCAAGTTTTGCAACAATATGTTCCATATTATACACGTAAACATCCTAACTTGATTCCCTTCCTTTTAGTGAGGTCCAAACAGTGACTGCAGCCACGAAATTAAAAGACACTTACTCCTTGGAAGGAGTCATGACCAACACAGACAGTATATTCGAAAGCAGAGACATTACTTTGCCAACAAAAGTCCATCTCGTCAAGGCTATGGTTTTTCTTGTGGTCATGTATGGATGTGAGAGTTGGACTGTGAAGAAAACTGAGAGCTGAAGAATTGATGCTTTTGAACTGTGGTGTTGGAGAAGACTCTTGAGAGTCCCTTGGACTGCAAGGAAATCCAACCAGTCCATTCTGAAGGAGATCAGTTCTGGGTGTTCTTTGGAAGGAATGATGCTAAAGCTGAAACTCCAACACTTTGGCCACCTCATGCGAAAAGTTGACTCATTGGAAAAGACTCTGATGCTGGGAGGGATTGGGGGCAGGAGGAGAAGGGGGTGACAGAGGATGAGATGGCTGGATGGCATCACCGACTCCATGGATGTGAGTTTGAGTGAACTCCAGGAGTTGGTGATGGACAGGGAGGCCTGGCATGCTGCGATTCATGGAGTAGATAAGAGTCAGACACGACTGAGCAACTGAACTGAACTGAACTGAAACAGACACTTGGTGGCTCAGATGGTAAAGAATCTGCCTGCAATGCAGGAAATGTGGGTTCGATTCTTGGATTGGGAAGATCTCCGGAGGAGGGTATGGTAACCCACTCCAGTATTCTTGCCTGGAGAATCCCATGGACAGAGGACCCTGGCAGGTTATAGTCCATGGGATCACAAAGAGTCGGACATGACTAAGTGACTAACATGAAGAAACACACAGAGCTTGAGTTGATAATTAAAGTGAGAACTAGGTTATTTCTTGTAAAACTTTACCAAACATAATGTTTACAATGGTATGCCAATTTTAAAATTACTTTTTCCTTAAATAATCTGAAAGAATGAAACCTAATTTTAAAGAAAGCTTATTGTTTCTAAAAATGAAGTGTTCGATTTTTATTTTGAGGCTTCTCAAATGAAAGATTTTTGACCAATTTTTAACACAATTTTGGCACTTCAAATAGTGATAAAATATATAATGGAATAAATGGGCCTCTGCAATGCCTACAAACATTCCCAAATTGTGTAATTATTATTTACTTATTTAGATGTACTTTAGAGGCAGAAGTATACTAAGATTAGTGAACTTAAAATCAGAAAGCTAAATTTGGTCTAGACTTTTTCATTGAAAAGATATATAACTGCAAATAGGGCAATAGCGACAATAAACTTTATTCTCCCAAACAGGCAATAAATATATATTGACAATCCATTATGTACAGGACTGGGTGTGCAAAGGTAAGAAAATCCTTTTCTAAATGAAGCATAATGTGAAGTGTTTACAGATGCAAAATGGAATATACTAAACAGTCATTATAGAATCTTCCATCTCAGGCATTAAAGGAGAAATAAAGTGGAGGCTAGAGAGACAGGAAAATCAAACACTGTCTGATTCATGCTTCCAATGGCAAGAGGCAGATAAGACATCTCCAATGACATTGTCAGTCTAATGTTCCCTGCTTTCATCATCTATAGAACAGTCTTCTATTTCCAGACAGAAAAATATTCAAAATGATAAAGAAAAAAAACAGAGACAGTACTTTTTTTCTTACTAGTATTAATAAGTGGAAAAGAGGAAAGGGAATTGTGCAAACAGTGAGGAAAGAGAAGACCTACTCTACAAGAACTGAAAATAAGAAAAGATTCAAATTTTCTTCAACATGGTGAGAAAGAAAAAAGGTTGTCAATAAAATTATTTTAAACACAGAAAATTTCTGCCCTGTGACTAATTGCACAGAGAGATAGTTTCTAATTAAATTCATCTTCTACTCAGAGTTTTTCTCAGAGCAGTTCACATCTTTATTTCTCAAGCTGTAGATTAAAGGATTCATCATGGCAACCACATTGGTGTAAAAGAGAGAAGAGATCTTTCTCTCATTCATAGACCCAGCAGAAGATGGTTTGAGATACATAAATATACATGATCCAAAGAACAGAGAAACAGCAATGATATGGGAACTGCAGGTATTGAAGGCTTTGGACCTGCCCTGTGTGGAGCGTATGTGGAGGATGTTGGTGAGGATGAGGCCATAAGAGACAATGATGGTGAGATTAGGTACAATGATGTTAATACCTGCCACAATGAAAAGTTCTAGCTCATTGATATAGGTACTTGTGCAGGAGAGCTGGAACAGAGGAAGGATGTCACAGAAATAATGGTTGATGGTGTTTGCATCACAGAAGGTCAGTCTCAGTATGCATCCAGTGTGAGCCATGGCACAAGAAAATGCCACCAAGTAGGAACCAAGTATAAGGCTAGAACACACTTTAGGAGACATAACAACATTATACAAAAGTGGGTTGCAGATGGCCACATAGCGATCATAGGCCATTGATGTCAGGACATAGATTTCAGAAATACAGAAAAAACAGAAAAAGTAAAGCTGAATCATGCACCCCAAGTAAGAAATAATATTCTTCTTTGATGTGAAATTAATCAGCATTTTGGGTGTAAACACAGAAGAATAGCAGAGATCTATGAAGGACAAGTTAAAGAGGAAAAAGTACATGGGAGTGTGTAGGTGTGAGTTTACCCCAATTAGAATTATCAATCCCAAATTCCCCATCAGAGTGACCAGATACATTACTAGAAACAGGAGAAACAGGGGGAGTTGGAGATCTGGTTGGTCTGTTAATCCCAACAGAATGAATTCAGTCACAAAAGAGTCATTTCCAGGAGCCATTCTTCTCTAAGGGAATCTGTGGACTCAGGAGAAAAGAGTAACATTAGAAAACACTTCAGTTCTTGCCGTAATATTTCATCCTATAACAGAGTGTATACCCTGGCAATGCATGAGCTTAGACCTCACCTAGACATGTGGAATTTACATTTACCATTATCCTGATACAGAGTGAAATGGACTTTCACTTTATCAGAGCTTTTATAAGCTAATATAGCAAAGACATCACAAACTTAGCCTATAGTGGGAAGACCACAGGCAATGATGATGATGGAAAAACTAAGGGAGGAGAACTGTTGACCAGGATGTTTCCTCATTCACCTGAACTCTTCCCTCACCAGGAAAATCGGAGGCAGTGTTCCTAGCAAGCTGGCGCTAGCTTCTAATGCAGATTAGTCTTCACTGGTAGGAACCGAGAACACTGTTCCTAATACAAAATGAAGGCACCAGAATCCTCATGCGGTTAAGTTACTTCTCCTGCCAGAGAGTAAAAGCTACAAAGGTAGAAGACTGAGAGTTCCACCTACTTAGAGGAGACTTCCTGATTGATACACTCTTTGAGCCCCTGAATGACTCTGAATATTCTCTGACCAATCCCCTGAAGAGAGGTTCCTACAAGCTTCACTTGAGTCTCAGAACTACACAAAATGGGAAAGAATGGACATATTCAGGTCCCTGGATTTTTGTCTCAAAACAAGGATCATATGTTGTAATTTGAATTCAGAAACTTACCCTGCTTAGTTCAGAAAACTTCAGGACTGGCTCTCTTACCAGTGGTCTCTACCCAGTTGATCCTGGAAATGCATTTTCAGATTTTTGAGGCTTAATTCCTTTGATTCTAAGGGAAACAGTGACACATTCCTTGGAAATTTTTCTTAACTAATATAATATCTGATAATTATTTTCAGTCCTTTTGAGCAGCAGAGAAATAAAAAAGGTTTTTATTATTACACTTGCTACCTGATTAGACACAGAAGATTTAATGTGTGTGTAATGATGGGATGCATTTGGTTAAAAATAGGCTAGAAGCTTGTTCAGTCTTTTCCCCAGTGTATAGGTTATATGTATACATGGGAATAAGGCAATTATATATCTTGGATCATGACCTGTCTTTTGTTTCTTGTGGGCTCACTGCTTTACTCCTTTTCTTTTTAGGAATTGTACATCCCTCAGTGTAGATCTGAAGTAACTTCTCATCTCCTCATTATCTTCACCTCTAAGGAAAAACTACTTAATTATTTAATTCCCTCTTTATTCCCATTTCCCCAATGGACATATTCTCTGTAAGGCTCCTATTTCCAAGTTTCCTTATTTCTTTATCTGAAATTTTTCAAGTGTTACAGCAACTCATTTCAGTTCTTCTCTCTCTAGAATATCTCTGAAATAATTTGCAATGTTGTATACTCCTTCTAGCTTCCACGGTGGCTCAGAGGTTAAAGCGTTTGCCTCCAATGTGAGAGTCCCAGGTTCGATCCCTGGGTCGGGAAGATCCCCTGGAGAAGGAAATGGTAACCCACTCCAGTATTCTTGCCTGGAGAATCCCATGGATGGAGAAGCCTGGTAGGCTACAGTCCATGGGGTCGCAAAGAGTCGGACATGAGTGAGCGACTTCACCTTCACCTTCACCTTCATACTCCTTCCATGGGGCTTCCCCAGTGGCTCAGTGGGAAAGAAACTGCCTGCCAATGCAAGAGACACAGGTTTGATCCCTGGGTCAGGAAAATCTCCTGGAGAATGAAATGGCAATCTCTTCCAGTATTCTTACCTGGAAATCCCATGAACAGAGGAGCCTGGTGCTTTACAGTCCATGGTGTCACAGAGTCAGACAAGACTTAGCAACTCAACAACAACATTCCTCTATAGTTTATGCTTTTAAAAACTTATTTGAAATTTCTACTTGACTCTCCCACTGGGTCATTTTTTGTTACATTTCAGTAACTGAGGTTATCAATTTGTTCTCATCACAGAAAAGAATAGGGACTATGGAGTTAGAGATAGTGTTGTGAACCTTATTTCCTACTTACAAACTATAACTCTTTGGGCAAGTGACTTCTCTTTCTGTTCCATCCTGTAAAATAGTGATGGTAGAAACAACTTCTGTTTGATTGAACTACTGTGTTGATTTAATGGAAAAAGCTTAAGTGAACTGGCTAAGAAAGTACCTGGAATATGGTAAATAGTCAATAAACGACAGCTGTCATCCATGCTTACAAATTTCACTAGGTTCTCCACCATAGCACTCATCAGACCTTTTTGCGACTTGATTATCTGTGCTCCTCTAGAAACTGTGAATTCTATAAAGAAAAATATTTCTTCTACTTTGTTTACTATATGGCTCCCAGATCTAAGACAATGCAGAGTACCTAGAAGAAAATCAATAAATATTTCTGAAAATCATGTTATTTTTCCTCTAAGAGCCATCAGAACATATTCAACATTTCTCTTATACCAAATCACAACATCTGCAACCACAATGACCTCCACCCCTGTTCCTTAGCCATCACACAATTTCAGGCTTTGGATGTTTAAACTGAACTATGGTAATACTGAACTTTAGTGGCTTCTAATGATTATTTTAGCATTTTCGAAAATATTCACTCTTATTTAGCCATAAACACCGAGGTCTGAAATCATTGCTGTATCTCTTTCTAGTTCAAGTACCTCCGATGGTTCTCCATTATCCACTTGAAAATTCAAGCAATGTAATAAAAATATACTTCTTAAAATTATGATTAAATTTGGTTAAAACTAAATAAGAAATTGAGTCAGAGTTATCTTTGATGAGAAGCCATGAAAAGACCAATGTGATTTATGAAATCTTTTGCACAAATTAACTATTGTAAAAAATTTAACCTTCTTAAAACCAATTAAAGAAAATTAGAGAATGTTTACTTTTCTGAGACAAATCAATTACTTTGGTAAGTTCAGCTTATTTTAGAAATATATATGTGTTTGTATGTGAAAAATAAGTATTNGTGGGAATGCAAACTAGTACAGCCACTATGGAGAATAGTGTGGAGATTCCTTAAAAAACTGGAAATAGAGCTGCCTTATGACCCAGCAATCCCACTGCTAGGCATACACATTGAGGAAAGCAGAATTGAAAGAGACACGTGGTTTTCTAGTTTTAACAAAGATGGTCCTCTGAACCACAGACCAGAAAGTTCCTAAATTACATTCTGAAAAATGATAGAGATTAACTGAAATTAGTTAAAATGGTAAAGCAGAAATAAAGTCACAGATGTAGAGAACAAACATGTGTATTAAGAAGGGAAGAAGCTTCCTTGGTGGTTCAGGTACGTAAGGAATCATCCTATAACATGGAAGACCTGGGTTCGATCCCTGGGTCAGGAAGATCCCATGGCGAAGGGAGTGGCTACCCACTCCGGTATTCTTGCCTGGAGAATTCCCATGGACATAGGAGCCTGGTGGGCTATAGTTCATGGGGTTGCAGAGAATCCCTTGGACAATAAGAACATGAAACCACTCAATCCTAAAAGAAATTAACCCTAAATACTCATGGACTTTGCCAACAAAAGTCCGTCTAGTCAGGGCTATGGTTTTTCCAGTGGTCATGTATGGGTGTGAGAGTTGGACTGTGAAGAAAGCTGAGAGCTGAAGAATTGATGCTTTTGAATTGTGGTGTTGGAGAAGACTCTTGAGAGTCCTGCAAGGAGATCCAACCAGTCCATTCTAAAAGAGACCAGCCCTGGGTATTCTTTTGAAGGAATGATGCTAAAGCTAAAACTCCAGTACTTTGGCCACCTCATGCGAAGAGTTGACTCACTGGAAAAGACTCTGATGCTGGGAGGGATTGGGGGCAGGAGGAGAAGGGGACGACAGAGGATGAGATGGCTGGGTGGCATCACTGAGTCGATGGACGTGAGTTTGAGTGAACTCCGGGAGTTGGTGGACAGGGAGGCCTGGCGTGCTGCAATTCATGGGATCACAGAATTGGACACGCTGAGCAACTGAACTGAACTGAACTCACTGGAAGAACTGATGCTGAAGCTGAAGCTCCAATACTTTGGCCACCTGATGCAAAGAATGAGCTCATTGGAAAAGACCTGATGCTGGGAAAGATTTGAGGGCATGATGACAAGGGGATGACAGAGGATGAGATGGGTGGATGGCATCATTGACTCATTGGACATGAGTTTGAGCAAACTCTGGGAGATAGTGAAGGATAGGGAATCCTGGCGTGCTGTAGTCCATAGGGTTGCAAAGTGTCAGACAAGACTGGGAAACTGAACAACATAAAAGAAAAGAAGAGGTGGAATGAATTAGGACATTGGGACTGACATATAAATACTACTATGTATAGTACAGATAACTAATAAAAACCTCTTGTATAGCACAAAAACCTCTTTTCAATTCTCTGTAGTGACCTAAATGGGAAGGAAATTAAAAATAAAAAAGTGGTTATAGCAATATCCAATTTAAATATACTTCAAGTCCTTTTACATGTGATTTCAAATTTTCTGTTAGCCGAATTACAAAGATAAAAGAGAAAGATTTGACATTAATTACAACACTGTTTCCTGTATCTCAATAGAGCCAAAATATTATCACTTCATCATACAACCAATATAAAAATTAAGATATTTTTACCTTGTGTTGTAGTAAGCCTTCAAAGTGTTGTCACAACTGCCCAGATCAATGTGACACTAAATTTTAAAAATTAAGAGCACTTGATCTCTGTTTAGACTTCATTAAATTTACAACCGAAGAGATAGAAGCCCATACCTAAGTTGTTACAAACATGTATCTGGGCTATCTCTAGTTATGGCATGTGTGGGTTACTCTCAAGTTGTGGCTCACAAACTCAGTAATTGCCTTAGTTGGACTCTAGAGCATGGGCTTCAGTTGTTGTGGCCCAAGGGCTCAGTAGTTGTGGTGAGTGGACTTAGTTGTCCCAGGACATGTGAAATCTTCCTATATAAAGAATTGTACCCATGTCTCTTGCATTGGCAGGTAGATTCTTTACTACTGGACCACCAGGAAAGTCCAATGGCCATACATTTTCTGTCATTTAAAACTAAAATATCTTATTTGGTAACTTTTTCATACTTTTGCAGCTTTATTGAGAAAATATTGACTGTATACATTTAGTGAAAGTGAAAGTTGCTCAGTCATGTCCAACTCTTTGCATGGACTGTACAGTCCATGGAATTCTCCAGGCCAGAATGCTAGAGTGGGTAGCCTTTCCCTTCTCCAGGAGATCTTCCCAACCCAGGAATTGAACCCAGGTCTCCTGCATTGCAGGCGGCTTCTTTACCAGCTGAGCCACAAGGGAAGCCCAAGAATACCAGAGTGGGTAGCCTATCCCTTCTCCAGCAGATCTTGCTGACCCAGGAATTGAACCGAGATATCCTGCATTGCAGGCAGATTCTTTACCGACTGAGCTATCAGGGAAGCCCAATTTTAGAGAGCATGGTTCAATATGATGATATAGGAAGATCCTGAGCTCACCTCCCTCCATGAATGCAGTGATTCTACAGCTATGTATGAAAGAATCTCCTCTGAAAAAGATCTGAAAACTTGCTGAGCACTTTCTTCACCTTGTAAGGTGAGAAAAAGGCCACACTGAGGTAGATAGATGGAGAAGGCAATGGCACCCCACTCCAGTACTCTTGCCTGGAAAAGCCCATGGCCGGAGGAGCCTGGTAGGCTGCAGTCCATGGGGTCGCTAAGAGTTGGACACAACTGAGCGACTTCACTTTCACTTTTCACTTTCATGCATTGGAGAAGGAAATGGCGGCCCACTCCAGTGTTCTTGCCTGGAGAATCCCAGGGACGGAGGAGCCTGATAGGAGGCCGTTCATGGGGGTCGCACAGAGTCAGACACGACTGAAGCGACTTAGAAGCAGCAGCAGCAGCAGCAGCAGCAGCAGCAGAGGTAGATAGAACAGGCTGAGATACAGTCTCACTATAAACTCTTCCTTGGTGTAGAAACCAAAAATGGTGAGGGTACTCACGAACCTGAGTTTTTTGCACTGTTCAAGTTCTGATACAGAAGAAAATTGTCATTTCAGAACCGTTTTAATTATAAGAAAGCTTTCACCTGAAGACCCATTGTTCCTTTACTCCATAATAAGAGTTATTTTCTAGACTGTGTAGTGAATTAATGGATTAGAAAATCTCGGAGGGAACATTTTTCCTATAAGTGAGTCATTAATAGGCCAGTTAATTGGGATTCCCTTGTAGCCCAGCTGGTAAAGAATCCACCTGCACTGCAGGGGACCCTGGTTCCATTTAGGTCAATAAGATCCCCTGGAAAAGGGATAAGCTACCCACTCCAGTGTTCTTGGGCTTCCCTGGTTTCTCAAAAGATAAAGAATCTATCTACAATGAGGGACACATGGGTTCGATCCCTGGGTTGGGAAAATCTTCTGGAGGAGGGCATGGCAACCCTCTCCCATATTCTTTCCTGGAGAATCCCCATGGACATAGGAGCCTGACAGGTTACAGTCCATGGGGTCACAAAGAGTTGGACAAGACTGAGCGAGTAAGCACAGCACCAACACTGGTTTGCTATGACTCATTTCTGGATGAGTCTGGCTAATGGTTTGTCAGTTTTATTTATCCTCTCAAAGAACCAGCTTTTGGCTTTGTTGATTTTTGTTGTGGTCTCTTTTGTTTCTTTTGCATTTATTTCTGCCCTAATTTTTAAGATTTCGTTCCTTCTACGAACCCTGGGGTTCTTCATTTCTTCGTTTTCTAGTTGCTTTAGGTGTAGAGTTAGGTTATTTATTTGACTTTTTTCTTGTTTCTTGAGGTATGCCTGTATTGCTATGAACCTTCCCCTTAGCACTGTTTTACAGTGTCCCACAGGTTTTCAGTTGTCGTGTTTTCATTTTCATTATTTTCTATACATATTTTGATTTCTTTTTTGATTTCTTCTGTGATTTGTTGGTTATTCAGCAGCGTGTTGTTCAGCCTCCATATGTTGGAATTGTGAATAGTTTTTCTCCTGTAATTGAGATCTAATCTTACTGCATTGTGGTCAGAAAAGATGCTTGGAATGATTTCAGTTTTTTTTAATTTACCGAGGCTAGATTTATGGTCCAGGATGTGATCTATTTTGGAGAAGGTTCCGTGTACACTTGAGAAAAAGTGAAATTCATTGTTTTGGAGTGAAATGTCCTATAGATATGAATTAGGACTAACTGGTCTATTTTATCATTTAAAGTTTGTGTTTCCTTGTTAATTTTCTGTTTAGTTGATCTATCCATAGGTGTGAGTGGGGTGTTAAAGTCTCCCACTATTATTGTGTTATTGTTAATTTCCCCTTTCATACTTGTTAGCATTTGTCTTATATATTGTGGTGCTCCTATGTTGGTTGCATATATATTTATAATTGTTATATCTTCTTCTTTGATTGATCTTTGATTATTATGTAGTGTCCTTTTTTGTCTCTTTTCACAGCCTTTGTTTTAAAGTCTATTTTATCTCATATGAGTTTCGCTACTCCTGCTTTCTTTTGGTCTATATTTGTGTGGTCTATATTTTTCCATGAACTGGGTGAAAGACTCTCTTAACAAGTTTCTGAATCTTACATATTCAGTACATAAATTGTTTTTGAATCAATTGTTTTTGTAGGAAAAAAGAGACTAGGGCTTCCTCTTCATTTCTATAATCTAAATGAACAGAAAATGGGAGATTTGGCTCTTCTTTGGTGAATGGACAATCCTTAAGTGAAGGGAAAACTTGAGTAAACTATTCAATCTCTAAGGGACTAAGGACAGATTAAGGTACGGGATGCAAATGCAATCCCCCCAGGTCCCTATTATACATAGACTGTTTCCCTGGAGAAGAGACTGAACAAGCTTCTGCCACATTTATAACTGAGTACATTATAGCATTACCCTCACATTAAATCTGTCACTTACCAAGTGGCAAAAATAATAATAAAGAAGAATGTTTATTTTTCTCTGCTGCGTGAGTGGACTGAAAGTCATAAACAGAAATTATGATCTATATTTCTAAAAGATTTTGAAATCAAATCAGAACATATGTGAGCTGCATTCTCTTAAGAATCAAAGGAACCAAAGCTTCAGAACCCAAAATTGCCCTACTAAGACCAGAGGGTAAAACCAATGATAAGAAAGCCCTGGGGTTTTGTGGAGAAAGGAAGGTAAATTTCTGAATCCTATTTGTTCATGTCCTTCTTGTTTGAAATGGAAGTCCAAAGATTTAAGATATTGCAATTTATTTCCAATTTAGCACCTTGGGACTCACATAAAACTTAGAAAAATGTCTATTCAAGATATGGATCAGTGAACGCTCAGAGACACTAGGGGCCTAAAAGGGTGCACTAGATCAGTCAGTAAGTTCCTCTCCATGGACGGAAGTCTCACTCATCTACAGTTACAGCTTTTCCTCTGTGATGTGGGGTGAAGAGTTAACCTCTCGTAGACTCTGGCCACTTAGTTTTAGTTGAGAAGAAATTTTCTTTGTTCTCATCCCACCAGGTCTAATCTGCTTTAAAGGCCAGCACCTAATTGCTAGAGTCTCTGCATATAGTCTTACTGGTGAGGGGAGACTCCAAGTGAAAGGAGAAACGTTGAGATGTGGGAAGAATGAGTCAATCCTGCTCCAAACGTCTCCTTTATCCACTGTTTGTTTCTTTCCCCAAGCAGTCAAGTCTGCACTGGGCAGTGATTTCTTTTTTCTGTAGGCTAAGTTTTGATACGCTTTCCTACTTAGTTTATAAAGACCCAAAAAAGTGAAATTTCCTGTCACTTAGTTTCAGGGTAATGCTAATACAATCCATGAGAGAGTAGGTAAGACAATTCCATGAGTCCAGGCTGGGTTACTCTCAGATATCCCCAGCCCAAACACCACACTCGTAAGAGGAGATACTGTGTGAAAACTGAGTCATTGTTCTCTATGTAACCTTTTTCTTCTGTGCTCACAGATCACCTTACAGAAGAATGGCTCCTGGAAATGGCTCTTTTGTGACCGAATTCATTCTGTTGGGATTAACCAACCAGCCACATCTCCAACTCCCTCTATTGTTCCTGTTCCTAGGAATGTACATGATCACTGTAATGGGAAATTTGGGATTGATAATCCTAATTGCACTGAATTCACACCTACACACCCCCATGTACTTTTTCCTTTTTAATTTGTCTTTTATAGACCTCTGTTACTCTTCTGTATTTACACCTAAAATGCTGATTAACTTCTTACCAAAGAAGAATATTATTTCTTACATGGGATGCATGACCCAGCTCTACTTCTTCTGTTTTTTTATCATTTCTGAATGTTATGTGCTGACATCAATGGCCTATGACCGCTGTGTGGCCATCTGTAAGCCACTCTTATATAATACTGCCATGTCCCCTAAAGTGTGTTCCAGCCTTATGCTTGGCTCATACTTGATGGCATTTTCTGGTGCCATGGCTCACACTGGATGCATGCTGAGACTGACCTTCTGTGATGCAAACACCATCAACCATTATTTCTGTGACATTCTCCCTCTGCTTGAACTCTCCTGCACAAGTACATACGTCAGTGAGCTGGAAGTGTTCATTGTAGGAGGCATCAATATCATTGTGCCCAGTCTCACCATCTTTGTCTCTTATGGTCTCATCCTCACCAACATCCTCCACATCAGCTCCACAGAGGGCAGGTCCAAAGCCTTCAGCACCTGCAGTTCGCACATCATTGTTGTTTCCCTCTTCTTTGGATCAGGGGCATTCATGTATCTCAAACCACCATCTGCTGTATCTATGGATGAGGGAAAAATCTCTTCCGTCTTTTACACCAATATGATTCCTATGATGAACTCATTAATCTACAGCTTGAGGAACAAAGACGTTAAATTTGCTCTGAGAAAAACTCTGAATAGGAGACAGTTTTAATTAGAACTATCTGTGTGCGCAATAACTTGTACCATGAGATGCTGAGTTTTTAATTTTAATGGCAACCTTCTTACCATATTTTTATTACCTTTTTTTAACCTAGTATCTTAAAGAAATTTGAGTCCTGTTTGAATAATTTATTTCAATTTTTATATATTTTTCTTAGTGTTTTCAAAATACATATCATATCTTTTTCTTGCATAGTAATAACATTAAATAGTGAATATATTATCTTTTTCATTATCATTTTGAAATTATTT